>LTAE01002698.1:4573-38167 GCA_001647135.1 Pontederia paniculata | reverse complement strand
GCTTTGAGCGATAGGCCTTAGTTCCCCTTCTGTGATTCAAGTGAGGAATCTAAGACAGAAGGGTCCAAGCGATCTTGAGGATTATGTAACAGGTTTTTCTCCTTGTCCTCGTGCAAGAAAGGAGAAGTTGTAAGGGAGCCTTCACCCTTGAAGAAGGAAGTAGTGAACTCCGGAGATCTCGTGGGAGAAGACCGGAGCGGGGACGTAGGCCAGGAGTTCGGCCGAACCTCGATAACAAACTCGGTGTTTGTGTATTTGTGTTTCTCTCTACTCTCTTCTCTCTACTTGTGTTCATATTCACATATATATGCTTCCGCTGATATAACACATCTAGGTTAATACTAAAAGAGAGTAAAAAGTTTAATAAACCAACTCACCCCCCTCTTGGTGCCATCTAGATCCTACAAACGTCCATGTCGTCATGGCCGTGAATTCAAGTTAACACCTATGAAGATATATATATCACAAAAATCACATCTTCTATAGTGGTTGTGAGAAAGGTCGTCACACCCGTGAACTCGTATGATGCTACGAATTACACTTCTATGTAGCGCCAATGAGATACAACTTCACGCCCATGAGATTGCTTGATTGAATATAAGGCTTCTATAGTGGCAATGAAATTGATTCTTGCAGTCGTGAGGTTGATTGATTGCGTGACATTTTGTAGCGGCCAAGGCTCTCCTTCGTGGCTGTGAGGGTGATGTTATGCCCAAAATACACTGAAATGCCCTCCTTTTCAAAATGTAACAAGAGAAATAAAAATTTTAATAGATACATACTCTTCTTACAATTTAATGCTAAATGAAAATGATAGGTTAAACTATATGAAATACATGACACCTTTTACATGCATCAGGCACTAAGGCAGGCGAGTGGTCTTGTAGATACCCTAGTAGATGAGTTGGCGGTCTAAGGGAGTTCACCATGTTGAGTGGTGCTAAGGCCGAAGAACAAACTTTACAGGGGGTGGGTAATGGGGTGTTCTAGAGGTTGGCAAATGAATTTGCATAGTAGTAGGTGGGGGTGGGGACTCTTAAGAGTCCTGATTCCAAGTGGGATCCAAATGTCCCAGTTTAGAGCCCCTAATGAGTTGTGCATTATTTGAACCATTTGACAAGTCATGTGAGCCTTTTCCTTGGTTGGTGCTAGTTGCCTCACAACATTTTTCTTTTGGGAACGGTGACATATTTGAGTTGTTGGTTCCCGTTGAGCCATCTTGACCATTCTGTCTCCACATCCCATCATGTTGGCATGGACAGTTCAGATATGGAATTGTTAGGGTCTCTAAAGTACCAAATGAGGGAGCTAGTTCAAGGAAATGAATCGGGTTTAATGATTGTTGTTGGCTATCTGGCACACGATTTGTCTAGTCTCCACCAGCGATGTGGCCCCACCGCTAGCATGTACAAGAGAGGGCGTTGTCATTCTGGGAAAGATTGTAGCCATAGATAAAAAATTAGGGCCTTCTCTAATGCGATCCCTTGATTCCCTATATCTAGTGTCGATCTTATAGGCAATGTCGGGCGATTAGGACAACTTTCCAGGGGATGACCAACAAGACCATATATAAAATAGAAAGAAGAAAAGTTTTTGTAAGACACTCGTTGGAAGTAATGATTATCATCTAGTATTCATACCCATATGCCTTGCTCGATCGGTTTAAAGAAGTCGAGTTCAACACAAGTCTTGCCGGTTGGAAGGTTTCTTCGAGCGAGGAGTGCTCATCCACTCGGAGTGGATAACCAAAATTGGAGGCTATTCGACATGTCGAATTCAGGTTCCTTTGCTTGAACGTAAGCCCTGTCAGTTGTATCTAGACGGGGATCAAAGTGATCTGGTCCTCTTCTCCCTGGAAGTAGGGTTTTTCTTATGACACATTGAGTCTTGAGGGATCCACATTTTTTTTGTCAAGACCTGCATATGATCATCAACACTTTCAAAGATGAACATAGAATAAGTGTTACCCAATTCTTGGATTTTTGAGCGATTAGATCCCACAACGCATGCATCATAGATCTGAGTCGAGTTGTAGGCAACGCTCCACTGAAGAAGCATCTTAGCCGACATTTTTGCATATCAACCGTTCTTTGCGCCACCTCCTCCATAGGGATAATTACTTCCTCGATGGTAGCCGCTTGGATGCTTCGGAGATGATGCAACGAGAACTGGACTAGCGTTGGGAGACATCTTCCTTTGACCACATTTGACCAGAAACTTTTAAGAGTCAAGGTGAATCATTCATCGGTTGAGAACTTTATAGTGTTTTGATGCTGTCAAGGGTCTTGAGCAGGACACAAGATGATGTTGTGAGGGGCTAAGGAGGAGGGGCATGGGCGGAGCTAAAGGGGTGCATCGGCACCCCCTAGATTTCATTAAATAATGTATTTACTAGAGATGTGACAACATTGATCTCTTGTGCGAATGGATAGAGGTCAATAAGCTCTATCTTGAGATCGTAGGTTCGATTCCCATTCACTGCTCATTTTTCCTTTTTTTTTTTTGCCTTTTCCCTATACTTTGTTTACTTTTCTTATTTTTACTTACTTATTGTTTATTTTTTACTTTTACTCAAATATTATATAATATACACTTTCATAAGATATAATTTATTTATATTATATTAATATTTATTTATTCATTAATATTATTATTTATATATACTATAATATGCATTTCTCCTTATTAGTATATGATTATAACATTATAATCTATTTATTTATTTTATTACATGCATACTTCTATTTTCTTATCATTTATCCTTTACTTTTACTCCAATATTATTTCAAAAATATATCATTTATTTATATTATATTAAAGTTTATTAATTCACTATATATATATATATATATACACATTTTAACTTATTAATATATGACTATAGCATGTATATCTATTTATTATTCTCATGAAACATATATCAATATTGTAAATTTTTTTATTTCATTATTATTTTATTCAATTATGAATTATGTTATAATATTATATCTATTTTTTTAAATATTCTCACTCTTTTTTCTATTTTTTAATTTTTAAAATAAAAGTAAAATTGAATTACGCCGTGCAAACAAATTATTAAAATTATAACTAAAAATATAAATTAATATTTATTTTTTTAATTATAGAAGCAATTATGCATCTCGTGAATAAAACTTCTGGCTCCGCCACTAAGAAGGGGCATTGGTTTGGTAAAGGGAGGCAACAGAGGGGTGTGGCGGGCTATTACAATTTGGATTTTGCAAAGAGGAGGTAGGAAGGGCCATCCAGAAAGGTCGACTTACATAGTTAATATATATTATAAATACAATTTAAACTATATAATGAAATATATTTTATGAGATAAATATATAATTAATAAATATAATAATAAGCTATTACGTTGGGTTATATTTTTTAAATTCAGTAAACGAGTCATGCCAATTTTAGAGCTTATTATAGGTCTAACTCATCTATTAAGTTTTTAAATAGTCTTAAATTATTTAAACACCAGTTTCGTCGACTCACTTGATGTACATTTGAAATTTAATGGTTTTGGTAATTAGGTTATGGTGTCTTTTTCTCACCGTTTGAATTTATATATATATATATATATATATATATATATATATTTCTTTTCAAAATTTGAAATTTTAGTTATCTATTTTGGGTTACCTCCTTCTAATCCCATGTCTTTTAATCCATAAAGCAATTGTACTTGATGTGCACTTGACAACTCCATTGTGCACATGCTCTCATCATATTATGCTATTTAAGTAAGTAATTAATATGTAATTCAATGTAATGTTTTCTATAGAGACGAAAAATGCCTTCGAAAATATTTTTCAGAAATTATTTTCTCAAAAAAATGTTTTTTTCTTCTTCAATTTCCGATATGATCATTAATGTCATTAGAAAGGAAACGTTCACAAAAGCTCATAACAGCAGCCGGCAGCAGCGGCGGCACTGCCAACCTAAGTTTGAATTAAAAGCCCCAAAGCGGGCATTATATATTACACAAGAAGAAGAAGAAGAAGAAGAAGAAGAAGAAGAAGAAAGTCCTTTCCCCTTCTCCTGCCACTTCCAAACCACAAGCCGCGATTAAAAAGTTCCTTTTCTCTTTCCTCTCCGATGGCAGACGACGACGACAAGAAGCCGCTCAGCCTCAACGAGCGCAATCAGCTGCTCCTCCGCGGCCTCTCCTCCTCACGCCCTCCCAAACCCAGTGCAGGTTCCATTCCTTCCCTTCCCAAACTCACCGTCTCACCCCCGAAACCCCCTTTTTCTAATCGTCTTCTTTTGGTTCCCATTCCAGAGTTCCGGGTTCGGAAGGTCAAGCTCGATGGCCGGCGCCGCCTTTGCAAACTCTCGTCCGTTGACGACGCTGCCAACTCCGACGAGAACCTGTTCAACTTCGATTCTCCTCCCACGGAGAAGGATGGCGGCCGGGGCATGCGCGACTCCGATGATATCAGGGATATCCTTGATGATCTTACCTTCCGGCTGGATTCCCTCTCGGTCGATAAGAAACCCAGGCCGAGGGCGAAACCTGTGCCTCTTGAGCCGGAGCCGGAGCCGGAGCCGGTTGTCGAGTACGAGAGTGCTGCCTCCTCGCTGTCACCACCTTCTTCTAACCCTAGCCCCGTGGATGAGAAGGGGGAGGCCAAACAAGGTCTAGGGGCAAATGGAGAACCCGTCCCCAGGGTTCCTCCTCCCGAGGATAACGGTTTTGATGTGCTCAAGGAGGGGGACGATGATGAGGACTGCGTGGTATTGGGCAGTGGAGGGCATCCAAGGTCACAAGGGGAGGAGAATGAGGGCGAGTGCAAAAATGCCTTTGATGAAGATTACTTGGAAAATGCTAAAGGCCAAGACGGCAGGGACGAAGGCTATAGGGATGAAGGTGATAATGATGATTTCACGATGGATGGTACTGGGGGAAGCAAATCCAAGGGCTTCAGACTTTCTGGGAAAATATTCAAGATGCTGTACCCGCATCAGAGGGATGGGTTGAAATGGTTATGGGCTCTCCATTGTAGCAAGATGGGAGGAATCCTAGGGGATGATATGGGGCTTGGGAAGACGATGCAGGTTAAATATTTTACGACTATTATCTTATTGAGCAGACATTATGTGCGCTTGAACAATAATATCATGCTTTTGGAATCAATACGTAGACTTTATTGCAGGACTACCTTAATAATTTGATGCATTTAGTAGGATTTTTTTCTCCATTCATAAGTGAATGATCTTTCTGGAATACTAAGCAAGCAAATGCAGGTTAATAAGACAAGGCATATAACTTTGATGATCTCATAGGCAATTAAATTTTAGATGAGATGCAGTCAGCTGGTATCTTTTCCTTATAACCCTAACACTTCATGTTAAAATCTGTTGTGTCCTGATGGTCGAGGTAAATGAAAGTGTATGCATGAAAATAATGTTGGAGCCTTCTGGTTGACATAAACATATATCAACAATAGTTATTCTAAAAAAGCAAAGATATCACTCATATTTTAAAGGTCTTCTTGTATCTGAATGAATGCACACAGTTTGGTGCTCTTGAAAATGTTCTTAAATTTCTAGAAAGGGTTCAATGAAGGTATTTCCTACTTAAGTAGGTTACACCATGTTACCTAACTTTTTAATCGTTGGATGTTAAATCTACAATGGATGAAAAAAATTAGAAGAGGGAAAATTTGATATCCGTTGTAGATTTAACATACAAAGGTTAGAAAGTCAGGTAACATGGTGTTACCTACTTACATAAGAAACACCTTCATTTTTTCCTTCCAGAAAGTTCAATAGTTTAATTAAATTCGAGGATTATCTTTTTGGTATAGCTTTCATCTTTTTTTTTGAGAGAGAAAAGAGGATGTGCGCTATAGCTAAAGCTATTTATTTATTTTCTATGGTTCACAATCTGATCATATAACAGATATTCACTTCCCACTAGTATCATATTTCCTTGGTCCAGATAAAGTTAAAAATGATGAATACATACATAAGTTTCTAAAAGATTAAATGTGCTTAATCAACTTAGTTCCTATACCTTTGATAAAATTTAGATCGATAAGTCTGGAATTGATTGGCATATTATTTCTTTTTTTATTAAAAGTGGCATATTATTTCTTACCAAGTGCTTTCTGTTCATGTACCATATTCTTCCTTCCTTTTCTTTAGAGCATCATGAAATTTCATAACTGTTTGTGATTTGGACATTTATCAGGTTTCTGCTTTCTTAGCCGGTCTATATCATTCTTACCTAGTTAAGAGGGTTTTGATTGTTGCACCAAAGACACTTCTTGCCCATTGGATGAAGGAGCTATCAGTTGTTGGTCTTGACAATAAGATACGAGAGTGAGAATCTGCATGTTTCCTTTCATGTTTTTCAATTCAATTTTCCTCAGACATTTTGACATTTTCTAATATTCTTGTGATTTAGTTACTCTGGAACTAATGTGACAAGTCGGAACTATGAACTTCAATACGTGCTCAAGGTTGACTTTTCCTCTATGCAATGAGAAAAGTTTTGGTAGTCGCCTTCTATAGATTTGTGGTTCCAAATATCCTTCTAGTTCATTATTATGATCGTCTTTCAGATCATCTAATACAAGCATAATTAGATCTTATGACTTATGAAATGCTTTTTTATGTTTTCCTAATAAGTGATAAGGTTTTTAAATGGTTGATGGACTTATTTTTCAGAGAGGTGGTGTCCTTCTTACTACGTACGATATTGTGCGGAATAACTCAAAATCCATAAGAGGTGATATACATGTTGATGATGATGGAGATGAGGATGAAATCTTATGGGACTACATTATACTTGATGAAGGGCATATCATAAAGAACCCCAAAACACAAAGAGCAAAGAGTTTAAAAGAGATTCCTAGTGCTCATCGTATCATCATAAGTGGGACACCAATACAGAACAACCTAAATGTATATATCTATCAATTTCTTTTTTGTTCTTGTTAGTCTTTTCACTCTTGTTATATTTTCTTATTCATATTTGTTTGATTATTCGTTTATTAAAATTAGAAGTTAACCATTGAATAATCTTTTGGATAGGAATTGTGGGCATTGTTCAGCTTTTGCTGCCCTGAAATCTTGGGTGACAAGGATATGTAATAATCTTCTTAACTGTCTTTTTATTTTTGCAGTATGAAATGATTATAAATTTCTCTTGATTATTTGTTTTGAAGGTTCAAAATAAGGTATGAGAACCCTATCCTTCGTGGGAATGACAAAAATGCCTCTGACAGGGAAAAGCACATTGGTTCTACTGTTGCCAAGGTATATGTGGAAGCTAAAAGCGTATATTTTATAATTCAATATCAGTTGCCTGCTTGATTGAAAACTTCTGGCGGGAAAAATACAAGATAATCACCAGTTGCATGTTGTGGTTGGTCTAATGACTTTTTGACTTGGGAATTCCTCATTAGGAACCTTTCTTTTTTGTCCATTACCCAATTGTGCAACTGTAAGGAGTTTCATTTATATTTCTTATTCTACAATAGACACCAATCTGGCAATATGAGAGCTTGAAGTTTACAATAAAATTTCTGTGGTTCCATTATGTACCATATGGTTGACCAAGTCACTACTTGTTTCTTTTTTTCATTTTGCTGTGATAGTCACCAAGTCACTTCCAGTTAGTTTCTTATCCATGAATGTAGAATCCATCTGTATTTGGATCCTGACACTAAGCTTCTTATACATATTTTAGAGAATAGAGCTTTGCTTGTGGTGTTTGATTTTTTTACCTAGGCCTGCATAACATTGGCCCATCTAATTGAACCCCCTTAGTTATTTGGCACCCGAATCAATTATTTTCACATTCTTATCATATTGAGTATAAGCATTTGGTTTCTCTTGCTCTCCTCTAGAAAGGTCGTTAAGAGGCACTGAATTTTGTATGAAGGATATGGGCTCAAGCTTAATTAAAGTGAATTGAGTTGATTAACAAATTGCTAGAGTTTGTGATGAGGGATATCAATGAGTTCAGATTTAGTTCAAGCTCAATATGCTTGTCTTGACACATAATAATGATCTTGACTTTGAGTTTTTGAAACTGGATTTGGATCTAAGCTCCATTTAAGCTCACATTTTTATTGTTTGAAAAGGATTTTGTCACTAGTATATAAATCTGAGTAAACATATTTAATACAAAATGCGATGAAACATAATCATTATACAGAAAGCAGGCTCATGAAGTTTTCAAACCAAGAACTGCTATGATTCAGCTATGAGTTTGACTTGAGTTCAACTTGAACTTGCAATGTTCCAGTTTAATCTGTGCTTCAACTTTCCCCTCAAAAAAAAAAAAATCTGTGCTTTAATTAAGCATAGTGACTCTGAAGTAGTTTTCCTGTACATCTTTTTTGGATTGTCTCGTAAATATGTTATGATAAGTTATTGCTATTAGCTTGATTCCATGAATGACAAAATCTTTTTCCTCACCATTGACATCCTCTTACTCCACAGTATTCTCATTCGTCATTTCGGAAAAGATCACAATTATGAAACACTATCCATAATAATTGTTTTTTCTGAAAGGTAAAAGAGAAATGACTCTAATCGGTGTGCTTATTTTATCTTTCCAGGAGACACATGCCTATTATTCTTGCACGGCTTGTGATTAAAATACATCCATGTGCACATGCTGTCCAGATGTGAACAACATATTGTTGTGCATGGGTCATGGCACATGTTTTTGAAATATATGATTTGCTGAATTGTCCTTTATCACTTGTATTCTAATATACTATTAGTGTTCATGGCACATGACTTGTAGTCATGTGTCATAATTATTTATGGGATATGCAAACTGCTCTGTTGCTTTGAAAATTTGTTCTTTAACATTTTTGAAGAATCTCTAGAGCTTAGGAGTTGGGATTTCTATATGACTTTGATATGGTCCTTGTGAGCTTGCTAGTTTACTTAGGGTTTTATGAGGTTTCTCATATTTCTTTTCCAGGAACTAAGAGAGCGGATAAAACCATATTTTCTTCGGCGATTGAAAAGTGAAGTATTTCTCGAAGATGATACCACCAGTACCTCAAAACTATCTAAAAAGAATGAGATAATTGTTTGGTTAAAGTTAACATCTTGTCAGGTACACGTATTGTTTCTTTGGTGCCCAGAAAACCTTGTCTATTGTTGAATTTCTTGCAGCAAATCATAAATTAAATCCATTATGGATGCAGAGGCAACTTTATGAAGCTTTTCTAAACAGCGAATTAGTTCACTCATCAATGGAGGGTTCACCTTTAGCTGCTTTAACGGTGGATATTACTTTTCTTTTCTGCTAGTCTTCCTGGTGTAATTTTCTCTTGTGGTCAACAATGGAGATTTTCCTCCTTTACTATTACTTTACATGAATAATAAATAAGTTATAAGCTCATCTTTGATGAAAATCAGAAATTAAAGCTCCACACTACCATTTCATTGACACTTCATGTTTTACTCAATCTGGACCTACTAAGATTTTATTATATAGTTTTCAACGACAACCACTCGGCATAGCAAGTACTTCATACACAATAACATAACAGAGATAATACTGTGAGACTTGGAGAGAGTGATAAAGAAATGTGATAGAGGATAAGGAGAGTGAAGAACTTGCAAGTAGGAAAAAGACAGAGTATAGTAGAGAAAGAGCCAGTAGGGAGATACAAATAGATAACATTTTGATAATACTCAAACTTCCTAATGTTTTAGAATCTTAATTTTGACATATTATGTGAAATGAGTTTATGAGCAAGACTCCATTCTCAACATAGAATTTTCTTTTCAATAAAAGTTTGTGAGCAAGATAATAATCATTTTTTTTATAATAATAATCAAGTTATATGGACTCAATGGATTCAGACTGGAAATCGTAGATTGTCGGAGTAGTATATAGTTTTTTTTTTGAGGGAAAAGAAGGATGACTAGCAAGTTGGTAGTCATCCAGAAAGGAGTAGTATATAGTTAGCTTTCTTAGATTGTAGATTGTTTACAAATAAGTTTGTGTTAGTTCAAAGCAATATAGATGTTCTTTATGTAACCATAATTTTATTTCTTCTCAAATGTAGATAAGTTTCCAGTTATGTGGATTAGACTTAGCTTGTTTGTATTGTGCATTTTATTTTGCATGTATTTGTATATAAATTATATATATTCTGTATATCTGTAAGTGGCACAGTTTTGGTTAACAAATTTCTAGTATATGCCTATAGGCAATGTTCTCAAGATTGGGATCCTACCTAAAAGTGGAAGTGAGATCTTATCTAAAATAATTTTGAAACATATATGTATTAAGTTATACATAGATTTGAGGATTTTTTAGTTATCTTTCAAGTTTTTTTGGTCATCTATTGTCTTTTGTCATTGTAAAAGTTTTGTATGATTAAAAATGAAATTTGAAGATCTGTGATATAATTTATTAGACATTCTAACTTATATGTTTGTTCTTTTTTCACTCAGAGAAAACACTTCTACATTTTTTTTGACTTTTTAATAGAAAGTAAAAAAAAAAGAAAGGAAACTGTTTTGAACCAGTGTTGTAGCATCAATATTTGAGCTAAGATTAGAATTGCCAGCTTACGATTAAGATCGTAATCTTGACAATCTTGTTATAGGTTCAATATGCATGAGAATTTTGACGAATAAGAATCATTTGGAGCATATTTGTAACTTGTATTCAAAGAAACAAGTAGAGCCATACAAGCCATGCAATTTATTTATAACCTTGAAGAGTTTATTGTTGTAAAATTCGTTCGGGAATTATGAATGATATATTTGCTTATGTTAAAATGCAGTCTTTCCTTAGAAGAGGGTTTGACAACCCAACTAGAAATTCTGTTGCTGGCATTTCCACAAACACGACCTTATTTCTTCCTTGATGTTTGATATGTTTTTATTAATTACAAACATTCTGGATTTCTACTGCAGAGTTAATTGTTCGTGCACTTGATCTTAAGTCCAGAAGGAGTTTGTCAGCTGCATATCATCATTAATCTTTCTATTTTACTATGTCATTGCAATTCCTGCAGATATTAAAAAAAATTTGTGATCATCCACTGCTTCTTACCAAGCGAGCAGCAGAGGGTGTACTTGAAGGGATGGATACAATGCTGAACAGAGAAGAGCTTAACATCGTTGAACAGATGGCAATGAACCTAGCAAACATGACAAAAAATGATAATGTTTCACAAGTATATCACAACATGTCATGCAAGATATCTTTCATAATGTCTTTGTTGGTAAGAATCTTTTTCGACGAATAGTTATATAATCTGCATTCCACGTTACTAACTCTTATTTTTGTTGTTATCTTGCAGGAAAATTTAATCGAGGATGGACATAAAGTGCTCATTTTTTCCCAAACTCGCAAAATGTTGAATCTGATCCAGGTTGTGATTTAATCTTTGCTTCCTCATTCACATTGTTTTCATTTGATTTATTTGGAGTTCGAATTTTCAAAATCCAGTGCCATGGTAGAGATTATTGCATGACTTGCTAGTTTACACGGCCTACACAATAAATGATTGTGATGAAAAAAACATACAATTGGAAGTGAGGGAACAATTTATTTTACTGAAAATTATGTCTTTCTGTTACAAATCTGGTAAAAAGGTTTAATAGCTTATCTAACTTTGTTTTTTAGCAGGGAGAGTCTTTGTAACTTTTGATCCCCCAATTGTGTTATTTACTACATGTCCATCACTCTCAAGCTTGTTGAACTCTAGAATTCAAGTATAATCCTTTTTTTGACTCATATAATCATTTTCTCAAAGAGTTTAAGTACCAAATAGATATAGTTATAAAGTAACTAATATACTGTCAATATCAAATAAATCTCTTTATTCATCATCCTAAAATTATAAACATTACTATTTCAACTCATTAACTATTTTTGGTAAACTTCATTATTAAATACTAATCTACATAGTTAATTTGTTTAAAATAATTTTATTATATAAAAATGAAAAGACACATAAATTCATATAGACTTGTATGAATTTTATGATTGAAATCTAAGAGCTTATGTCATGTAAGATTCTATGTTGATTTGATTCACTTTGCTGACCTAAACTCTTAAGTTCGTATGGGTTGACTTGAGATTTTAACAAGATTGATCATTCTAGATGTTACACATACGCGCGCACGCACACACAAACACACAAATGGATGACTAGCCTTTTCTAGGGATCCTTTCATCCCCAAAATATTCTTACATTGTTTTTTTTTCAGAAAGGATTCAATTGTATTAATGTACATATTTATATTTCCGTTAAGTGGACCAATCAGTTGTAAGCATGGCCTGCTGCTTGCATAATGAGAATAGTTAATTAACCAAGATTGTTGACCCAATAGAAGATTTCTTCAATTGTGATGACAATAATTCATGAACATTTAAAAAATTTTGATTTATAATTGCATAACCTAGGAATTATCAATTCTGAAAGCTCCTTTAGTTGATGATTGCCATTTCAAACTGGTGAGGCCATGTTTCTTGATTTTCTTGTGAGATTGAGTATCTGAAAACTGGTGATGCCATGTTTCTATGTATTATAAAATTTATATGACAAAATTCTCTTTATTTCCTCTATATGAGATATCAAAATTTTATGTTTTATAGCTTATTCTAATTTCATGTCAAGACCTCAAAAGTGAAGAGGGACCAACCTAATACCTTGCGATAAAGTAGCTATTGATCAGGCTGGTCGGTTGGTAACTGTGACAATTATGATGACCATGATTGTTTGCTTTTGCGTGAAAATTCTAGAACACAAATAGTTTATGAATTATTAAATTAGATGAGCTGATAATCTATTCCAAAAGCTGAAGTTGTTAGGAAGAGACTCATTTTTATATTTATAATTTTAGCACTTCCCTCACATGTGGGGTGCTGACAACTTTGGTTTACTCGAGCCCACTATATGCACCACTGAGATAGGAAATACTCTTTCAATAAAAGCTCCATCTGGGTTGGAACTCAGGACCTATCAACCATATTCTGATACCATGTTACACTAGATGAGCTGGTTATCTCAAAAGCTCAAATGTTACGAAACAGCTCATTTTTATATTACATTTTAACACCCACTATGGATCTATAATTATAGAATAGTTTCTAAATTATATAACACACTTTGTATCTTAGGCATATGGTTTTCATGGTTTAACTCCATTTCTTTTTTTATGCTCAGGATTCAATTATAATGGAGGGATACAATTTTTTAAGGATTGATGGTACTACCAAAGTTTCGGAGCGTGAAAAGATTGTCAAGGTCCACATGTCATATTGCTGAAAACATACAATATTTTGGATGTATTCTTGTACTTCATACCGTCTACCATTTCCTATTTCAGAATTTCCAAGAAGGTTATAGTGCTCCAATATTTTTGTTGACATCACAAGTCGGTGGTCTTGGTCTTACACTCACACGAGCTGATCGTGTCATTGTGGTTGATCCAGCATGGAATCCTAGGTTTGTTGAATGTTTATGTTATCATCGTTAGTTGATAACTGAATCTCTTATTCTTCAATAGTTTCAACTAGGGGTTAACTTAGCTTATTCTGTTTCCCTAGATATTGTCGCATGTCTATTTAGCTTTTTTTTTTCTATATAATATCTCTTTAAGTTTATATTTTTTTGGCAATAAATCATATAAATGTTCTTTTAAAGGAAATAATGGCTAATTTCTCATAAAGTTTAATTTCCAGAAATATAATAACTTCAGTAATACCTAATACTTTCTAAATGTATTTCAGCTCAGAATTGGGCACTAGATAACAAATGACAGGATAGATGAAATCTATTACCTACGTTTGCATCCAGCAGCCCATTATCTTCTCTTTCAGAGAACAAATAAAAAATACATCATACAGTTTTAACATTATGGCATGTAAATTTTAGACTAGGGGTGTTTTGTATAAAGGGAAGTGTGAATGTAAACTATATAAATGAATTTGGCATGAAATATAAAATGAACAAGTTGTTTGCAGTGTGTATGAAATGTGTGTTCACTGTGATATGCAATTGATTAAAATGGTGAATATAGCTAGCTTTACCCTTAGCCTTACACAATTATGCAACTGCACAGACCACGTAGTGCCCGAGCATCGTATACACAAAGATGCAAGACTAAGATACCCTTAAAATTATCTAGCTAGGAAGTTCAATAACAAATAAGTTAACTGAACACTATCTTAATAGCAGGAGTAAAATCAGAAAAGTATGTGTTTTTAACAAAAATCTAAACAGAAGATTGCAAAAAATAAGAATGGGATACTATCAATTAAGCAAGGATATCTCAAAACCAGTACTTGAGTTAACAATAAAATGAGTGATTCGAAACACATTCTACTAAAGCAAGCTTTTACTCAACTTCATCTAAAACAATTGAGATGTTCATTGAATTCCAAACTTCAAACTGAAAGATCTGTCATTTTCTCTTATTCCAAACTTCAAACGAGTACTCAACCATTCATTCTATCCGACTCAAAAAATCATTCATTCTATTGGCAAGGGGCAATTAAGTTAGCCTTTCAGCCTCTGAATTTCATTTGAATGTTGCCCCGAATGTCTGTTTGAAACTAGATTCAATAAAACCAAAACCAAACTCAGTTGAAAACAAAAGGAAACATCTAAGAATGAGCATGGGCTTGTTCTCATAACTTTTCAGTCTATGGTACGAGCATAGAAGAGCCTTTTGGCTGCAGATTAATAGATTTTGATGCACAAATTCAGCCCAACCTTAGTTACAAAAATAACAAAAAAGTTGACATGTACAGATTCAACTCATAAAACCCATCGACATATACATCAATATCGACTGATGATCTCATTAAAAAATAATAGATCAATATCCACATTACGGACATTGTCTCAAAAATCTAACAGAAGTACCCTTGAATACTACCATGTCTCAAGAGATTCACAAACTAGAAGTTTGATGACATTACGACATTCAGGTTCAACATCTTTGCAATCATCTCCCAAAATTAAGGGCTTTCAAGGAATTTATGCATAGCTAACAGTAGAAGAAATTCATAGATAGGAGCTTGACAAATTCAGCATCTTCCTCTCATTTTTGCTCCTTAGGTTCTTTCTTTTGCCTCTGCTGAAAAGTGAGTCTAGAGATCCACAAAATTTCTGGTTTTGGCTTTATATACAACAACCAAGAAGCTTCTGATTCATTCTTTTGTTTTGTGATTGTGCCATTTGTCCATCTCCAAAGTGGCCTACCAGAACAGAAAGAAAAAAAAAAGTGATAAAACTGGGACAAGTGATGGCATCCTATTCATCAACCAAGAAGATTCTTTGACAGTTGTTCCCAAGCTATCCTGTAGAGCAGCAAACAGCTTAACTGAAGCTACTATAGAATAGAATTAGCATCTTTTGAAACAAGATCAACGCTAATTAAGCAGACAAGGATTCTAATGTTGTCTGCTGAAAAAAACATGCAGAATTCCACAATAAAAATAAACTTATGCATAATGACTGTGAAACTATGTATGTATGTATGTATGTATGTATGTATGTATATATATATATGAGAATTCTTCTATGCACAGAATAATGATCATATTAAAGAGAAGACACCTTTTCACTAATTCAAAAGGGGTCAGATATTAGACCAAATTAGTACATATTTAACATGTAAAAAAATCTTGTAAATTTTAATTCTGATGGTTGATTATTTATCAGGCTTTAAATACATAAAGAAGCACCTATTCTTATTTCTTTTTTGCTTTTCTACACAATGTATTTCTGCCTACGGGAATCAGCATGCAGCCTAGTATGATTTTAAGTTAAGGGTTTATGAGTACATGTGACAGTTTAAAGCACATAAAACTTGGGGCATAATTTCTCTTATGTATTTAGTGATAATGTAGTTTTTGTTCTTCTTTTCATTATTTTATTTTGTGTCGATTTTTCTTGACTTTTGAAAGTATGCTGACAGCAGCTTGCACATTAACAGAAATTTGGACTTTTTAAATTGATGAGTTGGATTATTTTTTCCTAGAAGGGATGATATTTCTACACATCGTGCTTCATGTCTAAGAATTGTTTTATCTGTTGAAAGTTGTCTTACCAAGAAAAATATTGATATTTCTTCCCTGTTCCATCTGGAGCATTGTGTAAAGAAGTTGATGTGTAGGTGTATTTTGTTATTGTCTGCTTTATTGCAATCTTATTGTCACTCTGCTATGTCTTCATTTTTAATTTTAAGATTACATAGATATTAAGTGTATTTTCTATAAATATCTTGATTCTTTTTGCTCTTTTGTTATTCAAACAGCACGGACAACCAGAGTGTAGATCGTGCATACAGAATTGGACAGAAAAGGGATGTCATTGTTTATAGATTGATGACTTGTGGGACAATTGAAGAGAAGATATACAAAATGCAGGTCAACACCTAGCTGATGACTTTTCCTTGGCTTGATGAACATGCCTGCAAGTTTTGAGCTCCTATAAAAGTTACTGGGACTATAGTTTCACACTTTTCCTTCATTTCTTTTTTGGTCTTCCTTTGACCTTTGATCAAGAGTTTGCATATAAATCTGATTTTTCATCTGATTCCTCAATTGACCATGATGGTGCCATTTTGCATGTGCTGTTCCTTTTAATTCATCAAGGGAGAAAATGCATGATGATAACTATAGCTAGGAGTTGTTTTTTTTTCATTTAATCATTAACAGACAATTTCTGTACTTTGCTTATCTAGAATTCTTCATGATTGTCTTTCCATTTAAATCATCACTATATCATATTGTGATATTTCTGGTAGCATTGACACATTTATGAAGCCTTAAAAAAACATAGGCACTTATGGAGGATGAAAATAACTATATTCAGGTTTTCAAGGGCGCTTTATTTAAAACTGCAACGGAGCATAAAGAACAAACTCGATATTTCAGCCAGAAGGTACTGTCTACAGCTTTTCTTTCTAATTTTGAGCAAATAGCAATGGATGCACAATTCTCATGTCATTTCCATGTCACAATACCTTTCTGCAATCTTTTGAGAAGATTTTGCAATATATCTTGACAACTGTATTTTGAAACTCAGGATATCCGAGAACTTTTCAGGCTTCCAGCACAAGGGTTTGATGTTTCATTGACACAACAACAATTGCATGAAGAGCATGGTCAGCAAATCAACATGCAAGTGTCAAATTTACTCTACATATCTATGCCATCCTTGTTTATGGATGCATGATTACTACTTTCTCCTCTTTTTTTCTCTTTCTTTTGAATAACATTTGTGCATCACGTTTTTGTTAAATTTTTTGACATTTTTGGGCATTCTCATACGCAATTTTACGGATTAAATTGTTTAGTTAGCTAACATTTTTACTAATGATAATGCATATTTTTTAACCCAAAGAAATGATTATGCATATTGTTTGTCTGATCAGGGATGACTATTTGAAGAAGCATATAGAGTTTCTCGAGAGTCGAAATATCGCTGGCATTAGTCATCACAGCTTATTGTTTTCTAAGACTGCAGTTGTACCATTTGTGCAAGAAAATAATGAAGAAAAGAGGTGCATATTGGCTTTACTTATTCACTCCATGTTGCATGTTAAGATAATAAGTTGGTCTCTTTTCATTTATTTTGCACCCTTGAGCCCAATAATTCTGCAGGGTTGGCTGGTTAAAGAATTTATCATATGATAATGTTCTCTTTTTCCTTTTCCATCTTGGATATTTTTTCTTTCTTCTGCAAGTCTTTATGCTCAATTTTTCACCGTCTAAAGATCAGTAGCTACATTCACTCTACTCATTTGGTTTCTCTATTGGAGTCTTATGAAATAGTAAATGGACGAGGCATTCTTGGAAATGGTTAATCCATGATCTATGCATTGCTTAAATGCCGCATAAGCCTTTAAGATTCCTGTTGCACTCTGGTCATGTAGCAAAAATGAACAGAAAAAAGTGCATTTTGTTATCTGGTCTTTTCTTTTTCTTAAAGTACACATTTTATTACACACACTGCCAAACTTTAGCGAGTTCTTGTTAACTTCTCATCATATTTTTTTTTCTCATGTCATTGATTGCCATTCAGAAAAAAATGTCATAGATATTTGTTGATCTACTTGGAAGAAGCTCCATCTTTCTGTGAGTTGAGCTGGTGTCAAAATTGTGTTAAAGCACTGTTGAAACAGACAGTCAAGCCATATAGGATGTATATTTGCATCCATTAGGATAAATAACCATAACAGTTTGTTGAGAGATTTCTGTGTCATTATACAAGTTTCAGATTTTGTTTGAGAAGTTTCACATTTTATTGGCAGAAATCATATATCAAAATGGAACTTATTTGTTTTCCCCGTATCATAATATTGGAACATTGAGATTATTGTTATTTTTGTTGGAAGTTTGGTATAATGTTTAGACCGCACATGCTATGCAGACACTTTATTATGTAGATCTTTTTTTTCGGTTGTCACCATAATGTTTAGGGCTTTGCCTTGACTAGTTTTTGTCATCCCGGGTTGCACGCCTAGCTATATCAGGTGAGACTCCAAACAGAATTTTTTTGCACATGCAAGGTCTAAATCAAGACCTTGCTTAAGCGAGGAGATGCTTATGCTCCAGCCCAACTCCTTTTGGTTATTTTGTAGAAATTAGAAATTGGCACCTTGAGGTTTGAACCATAACTTTCATATGTTGAAGTATATTAAAGATGTAACATCATTCTCGGTTAGTTGTATAAATATACAAAACTTATCGATCATAATTGATGTAGGACGAGTTCTATAACAAGCACAGAGAACATGGAAGCGAGGGGCAATCTTGACGGATGTCACACTAGGGCTGAACCCATCCACTATTTGGCTTCCCAAGTCTTAGTAAATTAGGAATCTATGAATTTAGTTCTTAGTCATAGTAAGTGTCTTAGAAACCTATTGCTAGTATATTTCTAGTCTATGGAACTCTGTATAAGTTGATGTATTGGGTTTCAATCAATTCATTCAGTTATGAGTCAATAAACATATTATTTTCTTCATAACTTTGGGTTTTGTTTATTCTTCCTGCACAGTATGTTTTGTGGAATTTCATCTTCTGCTGGTTTTCTTGAGAAGTTGATTGCTTCAGGCAATCTTGTTTTACATCATCATCAAAGCGCATCCATAAACACACACTAAAAAAAACACACGTCAGTAAAAAAATTAATTTTTCGAGTCATTACGATGGTGTCATGATTGTATAATTATTTCTCTTGCTGGTCCGCATCAAGAAAGTAACTTCATTC
Organism: Pontederia paniculata; assembly: GCA_001647135.1. Taxonomy (NCBI): domain Eukaryota; kingdom Viridiplantae; phylum Streptophyta; class Magnoliopsida; order Commelinales; family Pontederiaceae; genus Pontederia; species Pontederia paniculata. The sequence continues at coordinate 18,926 of LTAE01002698.1, read as the reverse complement.
TTTTCTCTGAACCACCAATAATATAGATGAGCTGAGATTAATCTTATTTTTTCTTATATTTCATCTTTGAAGGAAGCTATAGTTTGTCATGATTTATAGTTTGTCATTTCCCAAGATTGATTCAAAAATTAGGCGTTACAGAATCAATTGCTATTAAGCCAGTACTTCTTGTTGTTGTACTCTTAGGTTTCAAGAATGAGAGTTGTATTTTTATATTTATTCCTTGATCGAGATGCAGAAGTTGTGGCATTTTGTTGCAATTCTATGATTAACTCTTTCTACTTGTAAATAGACAACATAATTACATCCATTGTGTCCGCATAAAAGAAATAAATTGCAGTTATTCAAAACTTTTATAGTCCAAATCTTTTAGTCCAAATCTTGAATGATAAGTCTATTAATCTTTTATTTTCTGTAGTGCAATTGGGAACAGGGTTGTTAGAAGTTCCACATCTAGGTTGCCAAATGAACAAGTCGTTAATGGGTATGAATATGAATCCTTTAAAGCTAATTATACATATGAAAATATGTTGTAAAAATATCTGATTGTTGTGCTCAACATTTTGCGTATCCAGAGCTGAATATGCCTTCAAGCCAAATGATCAGAAGTTCACTCCTCGGACCTACATTCCGGTAATCGAAGTAACTGAAAGTCCAGAAGACATTGAGAAGAAAATCAAACGCCTCTCTCAAACTTTGGAGAACAAGGTAAGGCTTCGACCACTTTTGTACATATGCCAATCTTTACTGCGATGCATGTTGTGATTGTCATCCTTCTTCAATTGGATTTCAGGCATTGTTATCCAGGCTACCAGACAGTGGAGAAAGGATCCAGAGACAGATATCCGAGCTCAATCTCCAACTCAATATTGTGAAAGAGTCTTCTCACGCCACTTCATCACAAAGAGTGAGACCTGAAACAATAGACATAGACGATATCACTGCAGAATTCCACAGAGTAAATGTCTGAAAACTGTGAAGCAAAGTTGCACCAACCAGCTTGCAAAGAGTGCTATGCTAGCTACACTAAAAAGTATATGTATGAAATGCTCACATCAGTCATTTTGATTAATGACTGTATATTTTGTACACACAACTCTATTTGAGACGTTCCATTAATTAGTCCTCTAACCTCCCTGTTTTCCAAGGCTTATATGTGCCACTATCAAATTTAACTGAAAAGTCGTGCCTTTGTGACTACTGACATTTTAAGTTATCTACTTATCCAATGAAGTAGATAATTGAATTCTTAAGAAGACGTCTCATTTCTCAAATATACGGAACCCTCATAAATATAGAAACATTTTCTGGTGTAAATGATATAACGTTTTTCAATGTTGCTAAGGAGTATATCTGTGTAGAAATAGAAGGAAAATCAAACTAAACTAACTTTCAAAGTTGAATGAAATATTAAATAGTTCATTTTTGTACTGAAAAGAATGTTGAAGCCTAATACTCAATGGAATATATTAATGTGTTAGACGTAAGGGTGTTCATGAGCTAGGTTGGACTTGACCTTATAAAAGAACTTGACCCAACTAACTAAATTCCGTCGGGTTGGGTCGTGTGTTGTAGAATTAAGGAGCCAGATTGATCCAATTTGGATCAGGTTGTTGGATCATCTGATATTTTTTCTCTTAATTAGCTTATTTTAAATAAAAACATACTATTTTCAAATGTCATTCATTTTAAATAAATTTTGAGTCTAGTTTCAAAATTCAAGCTTCAAGATCATTAACAAATTGTTAATTGGAATGATTTAAGAAAGATATATCCTAGTATTTAAAGCAAATTATTTTTAATTTAAAGCATATTGATCATTTAAAACAAATCATGGATCATTTAGAATAAATCATTTTAAAAAAGAAATTAATGAGCACGTCAAGCATCTGACATCATGTCAAAGATATTTTTAATCATAAATTTTAATCACAAACATATATATATTATATGGATGGTACAATGAATAATTTTGAAAATAAGTTATAATAATAGATTTAAAATCTAATAGTTAAAGATATGTTACACATTACCCCCAATAAAAGTGGTGAATGATACATTCATTTTTCCTTTGAAAAATACTTAAAACAACTCACTATTTCTCACCAGAATTGTTGAACTGATTATCTAAATTAAGAAGATGATTCCTATGGTCCGGTCAATGTAAATCGGATTAAATTTTTTTCAATCTAACCTATTTATAATCGAGTTCCCATCTTATTCCGAACCTATCCAAAAGTACTTGGACTGGTTCAAGTTGATCTGATCTATTCAACCAACCCCCTAGAGAAGAGAGGTATAATTGAGAGTAAAAAGTGCGAGAGATCACTAATATTTGGTAAAATTATGGTAAAATTATGATGTGGATCATTAATGCTTGATTTTCAAATTGTAGATCACTCAACTTTAATTTTATTCGTATTTAGATCATTCATCATAGTTGAATATTAATTTTGTCATCACTTATGTGGCATGTGATGCATCAACTCACTTAAAAATAATAATTTATAATTTAATTTTATTATTAATTAATTTGGCATTATACTCATAGTTTCTTTTTTGTTCGTGGCCCTTCGAAAATAAATTCTCACATCGTCAAATCATAAAAATCGTTGAGTCCCCACCAATTAAATTTAGAAAAGTATAATTAATAATAAAATAAAATTATAAAATATTATTTTAAGTGAAATGTTGTTTCATGCCACATATATGACACATGGCAAAGTTTACTACACGTTAGTGACCCAAGGCACTTTTCATTCACCATATTTAGCCGTTTACTTTTCCACATGTCATCTATGTGGCATGTGACACATCATTTCACTTAAAATAATATTTTATAATTTTAGTTTATTATTAATTAATTTATCTTTCTAAACTTAATTGGTGGGGAGTCAAGGGCTTTTCATGATTTGACTATGTGAAAATTTATTTTCATAAGGACCACGAACAAAAAGCACTACGAGTATAATGGTAAATTAATTGATAATAAAATTAAATTATTATTTCTAAGTGAGTTGATGTATCACATACCACATAAATGATATGTCGCAAAATTAAATTTCAAATATGATGGATGATTTAAATATTAATAAAATTAAAGTTGAGTGACCTACCATTTAAAAACCAAATATTAATGATTCACATCATAATTTTATCAAACATTAATGACCCATCACACTTTTTACTCTATAATTGAATCAAGACATCTAATTTTATTGCCTGGAGGGAGAATTTTTCTATTTCCACTTACAAAATTTAAATAGAGTTAATAAAAATATACCCTATTTAAATAGGTGTACTATATATCCTATTTTTTAAATTATCAAATTTGAGATTAAAAAAAATAAGTAAAAAATATAAATATTAAATAGACTATTTATTTTTTTATCATACGTCTCAAATTTAATGATTTAAAAGATATGAAATACCGAAGTAGAATACACATCCATTAGATTCATTTTAAAAACGAGCTAATGAATTTTTTTCTGTCTTTTTTTTTAATTTTTTATATGTAATAAATAAATAATAAAAAATATATATTCATATTTATTATTTATTTAATTAGGCAAAACCTAATTAAGTTAATGGGAAGTTACGCTTTGTGACTGTCTGACTTCCACTCCACATCCCACTCCCTCTCTCTTTTAAATTCTCTTCTCCCCTCCATCTCTTTAAATTCCTCACATATTTACCAATATATCCGATGCCTTCCCAATTCCACCCCCAAAATTAAAATAAAAACTAGGGTTCGCGTTAAAATAGCTTCCACTTCTCGGCATTTTTGGTGGGTGGGTAGCGGTTGTCCCTCCCCGGACCCCCTCGTTTGTTGCCTGAAGTAAGGGAATTGGACCACTGGGATGGCCGTCGAAGGGGAAGGCGCCAATGGATCGCTGAAATTGGAGGGGGCGCCTCACGAGGGCTTTATCACTTACCAGCGGAAGAAACGTGCCAGACCAAGCTCGGGTGGGAAACAGGACGAGGTGAGCTATGCTTCCTATGCTTCTTGCTGTTGATATTACAGAAAAAAATCGGAATTTTCTTTTTGCTTCTCATTGCAGTGCGTTTTGTTAAGTTTGATGTAATTATTGCGAGCTCTGGTTCAGGAGTAGTGACGTTGTATTTTCTGTCCTTTTTTTCTTTCATTGTTGCTAAATGATGTGATGCAAATGTTATGAATTCCCCTTACATGATTGCATAGTTTTCGGTTGCCATTTGTAACAAGCAATAACCAGCCATCATTTTTAGAATCCGGTTGAAGCATATTGTTCTCCAAGTTGTTTCATTCTTGTTATATTATCAAACATGTGGTGCGCAATATTGCACTTTCAGTATTAATGTCCTTGATAATCTGTGTCCCCTTTGTGTATGCATTGTACGCATGTGGATAATAGATCTCCTCAATGCTTCAAAAACTTTAATGCTTAACGCAACCGACACAATTATAATTTTAACTATTCTCTGGTGCAAATATGTGTATCATTGGTTTGTACTTGAATTTTATAATCTTAGACTTTGGAACAGGTGAAAAACTACCATCCATGTGATCTAAGTAACTTCAATGTTATAATATTCATATTTAAGATTGCTAATGTAAGGCAAGAAGTTGATGAATGATATATTTGGTAATCCAATCACTAGAAGATAATAAAATATCCTGATTTGCCTTAATGTAATTTTGCTTCACCATAGGGTAAGTCTGTTCACTATAAGTTCGAAAATACCTGACAAAAATTATGTAAAAACCACCATTTCATTTGCGAATCATAATATGTCCATTAGGAACACATGGTAATCCTATTTTTCTGAAGGAAATTAATGGCTATTTGATATCAATGATAATCTGCTTTATTAATCCCCCCCTCCTCCACGCACCCAAAAAGAAAAAAAGAGAATCCAATCCTGAATCAAAACAGTAGGATTATACACCGCACTTTAGTGATACACTTTTGCGACACTAGAAATAACATAATTTCATAGGTCTATAAAGAATAAGGGTATGCTTGTTTTACTTTTTTCATAGGGGAAATGTCGAAATCTTATCTACATGTAAATCTCTTAATTATCCAACCTCTCAAGAGAGAAAGAGCATTCAACACAGTATTAACAACCTCTTTGCCTCAAACATCCCCCGCCACCGGTCTAGGTGGGACGCCATCATCACCTACTTGATGAATAAAGACACCACTCTCCAAGGTGTGATACCAGTGGAAAGTACTCCCAAAGCATAGACAACATGATCAACCTTCACAACATTTGACTACAGTGTAGTAAAATTCATAAATCAACCAAATTGCAATAATAATTAGAGTCACAAATAAGGATTTCCAACATTGCTAGAGTTCACTAACTTGGGCTTCGAGCGTCTCAATGAGTTCTTTTTGTTTCATGCTACCCAAGCGCGAACCGACAAAGTAGATTAAGGATTATCAATCAATTGCCTTATCCAACACCATCTTTCCTGTTGATTTAGTGTGTTGGCAAACCGATAAGGGAGGTGCTCGACTGCTTGGTCCACGAAGCGCAATCAGATTTCATCATGGGACCATCGATCATCATCAATGTTTCTTTGAGGGGATCAATCATCAACAATTACATTATTGCCTTGGAGATAATCACATCTTGAAGGCGTTCGAGACTTTGAGGCTTCATATGGAAGGTCGACTTCTAAAAAGTTTATGATTTAGTCTCATGGTCCTTTTTATCGCAGTCTTTATAGGTACACGATTTTCTACCAATCTAAATCTTTTGGATAAAGCACTGTATTTCCACACTAATTCTCAATCCTGGTTAATGGGCACCTAAAACAGATGGATGATCCAGCCATAGCGTGTATGACAGGGACACCCTTTAACACCCATGCTCTTTCTATTGGACATTGATGGTTTAGCTTGGTACACTTTTCCCCATTTATTTTTTTCAATGGTCAAATAAAATGACAATTTTTTTTGACATTGCTGTTAACCTTCCATATTTGAGGGTTTCTAACCCTATCGTGCTTGTGTTGATTAGTTGGGGATCTAAGGTTGGTAATTTGTTTTTTATGGTTGGAATAATTAATCTTATATAGAAATGAAAAGTAAAGGCATCAACAGATTTATTTTTCATAATTCTAGCAGTTTTATTTTGTTATTTATTGATTTGACAGGAAGGATGATGCTTTTAAAATGAAGGATACTGATATTGATAATAGAGTACTTGGATATAGGAACTGATTAGGGTCTCAACTTGTAATGTCTCGACCTATAAAACATCTTTAATTCACCAATCATGTTGGTCCGAACCATGAACCCAAAAGATTAACCTAGAGTAGATGTAAGTTAGGACTTGGGTCCATATATACTCATCACATCTTTCATCTCCCACTGAGATTATATTTGCAGGTGTCACATAACATACAAGTGGAAAAGGAGAACACATTTTGAGATTTTTCCTCTGGCTGCTAACACTGCTGATTTTACTAATAAGTCATCCATCCATTAACTGGTGTTGGTGCTGCTCTGTTTTATGGCAGACCATGTTGTGATTTTACTAATTAGTCATCCATTCTTTAACTGGTGTTGGGGCTGCTCTGTTTTATTGCGGTCCATGTTGAATTAGAAATAAATGTACACTATTTTCCTTTTTGTTGTGCTACTTTGTGTATTTCGATGTACTTTGAAGAAAAGATCTTGGGAGACAATAGCTCATGAGCATTGAGATCATACAGAGTTGGGGGAAGACATAAGGGACTTCACCCTGTGGCTGTACTATGGGCTATCTGGCTACAGCAAACCACACCATCTTCAAGGGATAGTGATACTACACTGACACTATTGTATATCACACATCCATTTTTATTAGAGAGGGTGCTGCATTTTTTTTATTTTTTCTGCCCTGTGGCTATGTTTCAGCTGTCTTGTTGACTTACTTCTCTTTTTGGCATAACACTTCAAAAGATTATAGTGCTTTAATACAAAACTATCCAAGTCTTTAGTCATCTTTTCCCGCCTTCAACAAAAATATGGCAAAGAGAAAATTCACATCTGAGATCTTTTAACTTGTGCTTACGTGGATCCATGTTTTAACTTTTTAAGAGGGGCTCCGTGTTTTAACTTTGAATATAAGATATTTGCAAAGTATGGAATAATTAATCATATCTAGCACATTTCTAATCTATCTACAGAAAACTTATCTGCTTCACCTGTTTGCTAATATATGAAAGTTTGAGAGTTATGGTCATGTGTTTTGTCTTTTCCAAGTTATATATTTTGTTCCTTTTTTATTAATATTATGATTGTTCTTTTGTTCAGCCTAAGACCAAAGATATTGATGATACAATTTCATGTATCAATACATATGATCAAGCAAAGAATGCCAGAAGATATACACAATGGAGAAATGTGTTAGAACATATTCTGAAATTTCCTGACATAAGTGAAGATGGTGGTATCATCAACTGCATACAAGATGCACTGAAATATGGTCCTCAATATAGTAGAAATTTCAATATTAGTGTTTCAAGCCAATATGTATGTTGATGTTACATTCTATGATTCTTTTGATGGCAACTTGAACTCCATATACAATTTTAATCCTAAATTTTTTATGACATCCAGGACAGATGGTTATTAGACACTGAGAAAGGACAATGTCAGCCACTTAATTTTGTGAATGGTGCATGCTGTGCCTCAGAGATGAGAACTTTTGATGCAAAGAACAATACTGCAAAATGCAAAAATGCTCTTGTTGATATCTTATGTTCAGAAGAGTTTTTCTTATTGTGTGATTTATATTGCGAAAACTTTCAAGAGATGACGATTAAATCATTCTTCGACTTCAGTGTAGTAAACTCTAAAATGAAGAATGGTGATTATGAGCTTTCGCCTGATTTGTTTGTCCAAGATATTCAACAGGTAATTAGAGTTATAGATGCAAATTACTTAACATGACATAGTTCTATCTAGTTTTTGGAAACTCTCTGTGCATGTTTAACTGTTGATAGACATTTATCATTTTTGTTTTTTCTCATGCATGTATATGTAACTATGTTGGTTTGCAAGTGTTTGTATTCATCCATTAAACATTCACACTTTTGACAAGAAAAGCAATTGCATTCCCCTTCCGAAAGACCATTCATACATGTATAATGTTTTCTTTCTTCTCCAGCATTAAACTTGTTGAAAACTCAATGTCTGGAACCTTGCAGATCTGTACAGGAATTTCTTAGTAGTTTTGTTCTCTATATCTGTTGAACCTAAATTCATCTGAAACCAGCTGTAATCATTCATGTGAACTGCAACATTCTGATTTGTCATTATATTCTTTTGGTGGCAAGAACTAAAAGGTCTAGGAATATTTTTATGTTCAGCATTATCATATCATAAATCTTTTCTGATTATCTATTGGGATTAAGATGCTTGGGGTCCCTGTGGATACAAGGATCTTCCCACTTTAATTTTGAAAATTCGTCACTCATTGTTAAAAGTCCTACCGCTGATGAACTCTGTATTATTAAGTACTCGTGCGCTTTGTGCCAAATATTCATGTTGTGGGTTATGTCATGTTCTGAGTTTCCAAATTATAAAGTTTGGTTTCTCTAGCTCCTATGACATAATTCTTAGTGATTTTTAATGGAATTATCTGATAACAATATTGTGGACAATTCTTGATGTGCTTAGGTTTGGCGCAAGTTCCAAAAAGTTGGACGACAAACGGTCCTTCTAGCAACTAGTCTTTCAAGTACGTCACAGTTCTCCTGTCAAAAACTGGTAATTTTCTTTATTTCAGTTTTGCAGTTATACATATAATGTGGATCATTCTTGTGTGGTTTCCTAATACATTTTAACGTTTATCTGGACTGCCTTTTAGGATCTTTCATGATCTTTATATATGACTATTTCACTCTACATTTTGGTTCCACTATACCCTGAACCTATTTTGGTGAAGACTTGGCACTTGGGGATGATGCACATAAACCTGATCCATGCATGCTCATCCACTGACTTGTGCTGCAGTGATAGTGCAGATTTCCTGAATAACCTCAAATTTTGCCATATTTTGCAGGGGACTCAGCAATCGAATGAATGTTGGAATAACTCTCTGGAGTCCTTGCAGATCGACGTCTGTGAGCTGGACAATTCTGCTAGACTAGATCAACTTGAGGCATCCGTTCTGAATAACGTTTGCACTTGCAAGCTATGTGGCATGGAAGCCAATGGCGAGCTTAGCCTCATCTGTGACGGATGTGAAACAACATACCACGTCTCTTGTGTGGTACCTGCTATCAAAGAGATTCCCACTCGAAGCTGGTACTGCACTGCCTGTATTGCACGCAATAACGATTCACGTTACCTAAACCACATGAAGAATGGAAGCGTGCACGAGAGCTGTGCAGTATGCAACCGGCTTGAGGCTTCTGAGACCAAGGACAATATTGGTGAGACTGACAGGAGATCTGTTAAAGATAATGTCTCCAGAGAGAGCTCTATGTCAAGCTTGGATTCTGATAATCAACGAGAATTTTCAATTTCTGCTGAGTCTATATGCAAGATTTGTGGAACATGTGAGGATGAAGACAAGAAGTTCTTAGTATGTGGTCACGCACACTGTCCATACAAGTTCTATCATATTATATGCTTAAAAAGCAGCCAGATTGCTAGTCAGCAACAACAAAACAAACCATGTTGGTACTGTCCATCCTGTTTATGTAGAGATTGCTTTGGTGATAAGGACGATGACAAAATTGTGCTATGTGATGGTTGTGATGAAGCTTATCACACGTACTGCATGAAACCACCTCGTACATCAATACCTAAGGGTCAATGGTATTGTGTTCAGTGCAATATTGCCAGAGCGAAGGAAGGAATGAAAAAGTATGAACAATTTGTCTTGCAGCAACACAGAAAGAATGAGGTCACTCAGTCTAATGAGGCCAACAAATCAATGGATATTCTGCTCAATGCTGCCGAGAAACTGAGATCAGAAGAGAAGCTAGTTTGTGGAAGGTCATGAAGATGAATGCTATATGTGATATGGCTGAAGTTTTTGGTGTAGTCATTGTATAAGGACTTTTTGTAACACCAAATGGAAATATTAAGGATGTTTATTTCCTAGATATACCAAAGATGGAGGGGAAGACATGGAGATTCTCATTGTGGTAAAAGTTCCTTGTTGCGAACTAGATTTAAGGCTAGCAGCATAGTTGCTGTGGAGCAGTTTTGACTTGCATATCAGCCTCAGAAATGCAGGAAATTGATTTTGACAACAATTAGGATGAACTTTCTCTTTGCTGTATTTATCTAGCAGTAATTGAAAATTTTGCTTAGTTAATGATGACATACTTCGTAGTTTACTACAGCTGTCAAAATTTGACAATGCCTTTTGGAGGACCATGCCCAGAGAAAACTTGCATGGTACTTTAATAGCTTACATTTTTTAACATGTGACTATGTTCTTATCAATGATGGATGTAGTATTTTGTGTTATCATTAGAATTGTCTTGAAGAATGCAAATTATTGTTATGATTTAGTTCCATGCTTCCTTGAAAAAAATTCATATATAATGCGCGCACAGAATGCAGTGAAACGTGTGGTTGCTTGTCCAGTTTTGCAAGTCGCTCAAGGTAATGTGTTACTTTCAATTTTAAATATCATAAAGAGTTATCAGGCGGACAAATTTATGTTTCTTGTTGCATGATTAAGATTTCACTCAACTGTCAAAATTCTGACAAAGCTTATTCATTGGGTTACGTATGAAAGATATTGACCCATTTTGGAGAAATTGATTGCCTGGTAGCTGTCCTGTAGCCGTGGACAAAGTAGAACTCTTCCTATTGATGCTGGAACATGAAAAAAGAGGTACTGATATGTGTTACACGTTTGTTTGACTCTTTGAAGGTTCTGAAAAGTTACTGATTTCATTAATGTCATCTACTTGTTAGTCTTTCATGACCTCTTGTTTTCAAATTTCCAAGTTATATTTTTTTAAATCTTGTGAAATGTACCTTTAAAGTCATGATGTTGGATGAATTCTACGTATATCACTGTTCATTAATACTATTTTCTCGAATTAAGTAAAGATTTGTGACTAAGTAACCTTAAATCCAACTTCTAAGACCAGTTAACCTTCTCATCAAATGCATCGACGGAGTTTCTGTAATACCCACAAATAAATAAGAAAGGTGGGCCCACTCTCCCGTGGACCATCAAATTCATTCATCCTCACCCTTAAAATACCTACCAATAGACGGTTCTCCTCGCTTTGTTTCCCACGCCCATCAGAACCTGCCCGGAGAGGAGAAACTCATAAAAACTCAAAAACAAAAAGTGCAAATTAGAAGTATGCAAAGAGAATATCTTTCTAAATTATGTTTTATGTGCAATTGGGATCAATGATGTTAAGGATAGGAAAGAATTAAGGCTAATGTTAGGGTTTATGCATAGACTCCCATATTTAGAATTATAGATTATCCATGCCAATAAATCTAGAGAAATTATTATGCTACAAATATTCTTTTAGCATATAATTAGGAGGAAATCCTGAAATATTTTTTTTTATTTTTCAATGTTTCTTGATGGTCAACAAATACATCGGTTGAGGTAACTTCGACTACCCAAAGGATCGATCAAATGAAACCCACATTGAGAGAGAGGATGGTCGACCCATTGGTTGAATAAATGCAACCACCCGAAAGATCAACCGGAGGTCGTTACCATAGTATGAGGGTTGGTCGGCTTGCCGACTGACTCAACATTAATCTTCCAAGTGGTCACTCGGGTGACATATTCACAATACATGCGTTGGACGAGCGACAGATCGAGCCTACCTCGACTAATTGAAGAGAAAGTTCGATCGGTCCAAGTTTAATTAAGATATATGACTTTGATTACAAAATGTTTAAATATTTATTCGTTGATAGATAATTAAATGAAGTATGTGGTATGAATTAATTACATAAAATCATGCTAACATAGTGATTGCTTCATTTTGATGAAATTGATATAATGTATTACGATAACCTAAATGTGATATGCATGTCCACATGTTATTAGGTTAAAAGATGAACGATATCATGCATGTATTACTGCACCGAAGATAGTGTGCACTTTCAAGGCCCTAAATGTGGCAACATGAACGGTGCAAAGTGTATCCTTAGTTTGATCAAATAAAATAAGGAGTGTCAAAGTTGATAATGCATAAGTAAGATGAGAAAGAAAGAAAGAGAAGATAAAGAGTTAAAAGCACAATGCATTAAGACATTAAAGCAAAGAAAAAATAAATGATCATATTCTTGGGCTAAGGGCTCTATTGCATGCTCTATGTTTACGATGATAATAATATACATGACACATGTCTCATGACAGATAAGGATGAGATGTTTCATCCATGCTTCGACCTTTGCATACTTTAACAAGATGAATGTCCCTTCTAGATCTTGTAGGTGAAAAGGAATGACAATGGAGTTGCTCATGAAAAATGACGCACATGAAGAGTTGGACTTGTCTTGGAGTTGTGTTTATGTTAAGTCATGTTCTATTTACTTATTTTTCTAAAAAACCATGAATCGGCTTCGGATAAGTTTATGTAAATTTAATTCAAATGTATGTCAAATGACCCTTCAAATGTTTATGTAAGTCTTAGTTCAAGTCTTTTGCTGATTTGTCATCATGTTTCAACTTTGTTCAAATTCCTCTGCTATTCTTCTATGTTCTAACTATATTGATGAATGGTCAAATCAAATTTTATTATCTTGTATCATTCGGAGGACCACTTCAAACATGTGTCGGTTATCGATTCGATCACGTAGCATGGTGCATTTTCAGCGCATTAAATTTATGTATTAGAACATAACGATTGACTCAAATGTATGAATGTCTTAAAGGATTAAGGCACAAGTCAAAGTTTTAAGTATTTAAGAAGTCCAAAGTCCATGTGCAAGACTTCATGAACAACCATCATGAAGAAAGCTATTTCTTGACACCATGCACGTCCAAATTGGCTAAAGCCAGGGAAGAAGTTCAAGCTCATTTGAAAAGTTCATGAGGACAAACCCACCATTGTTTATTTTGAAAGGACTCTAACAAAGACAAGTCGTGGTTTTGAGCAGTTAATGACAAGTTTGTAGTTATTAATCGTTCGAAAAGGCACAAAGTGAAATTTTCCACTCACCAAATGACTGGTCAAGTAAAGCACTGATGAGATTATGTGATGAGGACCAAGTTTATTAGGAAGGATAAAATTATTTAGGAAGAATTCACAAAGGCATCCGAAGACCATTATCTCCCATATGTCAAAGAAAAGAAGCAAATGTTGTTCTTGCAATTCAAACAAGGAAGTTTAACCTTGGAGGAACATGTCAATTCTTTCGCCTTGAGAAATATAGTCCTTTAGAGAAAATGGAAAGGGTTAGAGCTCATAGAGAATTAAACTCTAGTTTAGAAATGAACGTTCTATATGGCAATGCTACTACCATAGAAGAGGTATACAACAAGCTTCTATCAATACTTCAATCATTGATACAACATATGAGAATTATAATCTAGATATGAGAGTAAAAGAGCCTCAAAGGCCCAAGGATCAAGACAAAGGAAATGAGTAAAGAAGTTCTATAAGTCCTCCAAGAAGGAAGAAATCAAGAAAGGAAACAATAATGTGTATCCTCATTGTAGGATGTATCACTCCTGGAATGCCGAATGATTATTTGTTTGCATGAACCTGAAATGAAAATGATTTTAGATTGGGATCCTATAAAAATATTTTTCGAGCAATGAGCCACATTTGGTCATTTCTCATAAGCAATAACTAATGGCCATAATACTATCACTTAGATTTGGAATCTAGATGCTGATGCTCATGATTTTGATAGTCATATAAGGTATTTGGAAGAGTTCATAGAAAAGTAAGATCTAACCAAAAGGGAAAGAAAGATGAAACAAAAGAATCTTATGAAAGTATCACGGGATAAGTTTCAATTTGATGTCTGACATGGGATTATATAACATGATCGATTGATAGGAATACTCAAACACTAAACATTTGTCATATGTTCCATATATTACATTAGATATATATCATATTCATGGAATACGATTCACTTTCAAGATGCCTTGATTGTGAAATGGTAAACACGAGAGACTCGAAATCTCGCACTAAAGAGCATGGAGGTTCAAGTCCTATTCAAGGCATAGTATTGGGATTGCTCATTCAATGAGCAATTCAATAACATATTTCAGATCTTGGAGTTTGTATTTAATTTGAAAATAAAGGCACTACATAAGGGGTTATCTTGAGAAGCACAATGCGTGTCATGTCAAGGGCAAAGGCAAAGCTGAGGACACCCAAAAAGTGGCGAGGGGGGGGGGGGGGGGGGGT
>LTAE01002697.1:0-42093 GCA_001647135.1 Pontederia paniculata | reverse complement strand
GGGACACATGATGGCACGGGGTGGCGGCGGTCGTTGGCTCTTGGCCTGGCCACGACATGGGTAATATGGCTGCAGCGTAACCGCACCATCTTTGAGGGAGAGCGATGCTATGTAGAGAATATTGTTCATCATGTATCCCGATTGATTAGCGAGTGGGGTTTTGGCTAATCATTTTCCCCTTATGTTTTTGCTTTTTTCCCTTGGAAGCTCCGCCTAGTTGTGGAGCCCTCTTACACACTTGTACATCTCGTTTTTGGTTAATACAAACGGACGACAACTAAAAGTTGTAGCCATCCTTTCCTCTCTCAAAAAAAAAACTACCCAAATAGGCTTATATATATGGCTGGTGGATACATTGATGTTCAGGCAGGAAACTCTAGGATTTTGGTGATACTACAAGCCAGAGAGGGTGCAGAATTTAGGACTGAATTTGTATGGGCAGATTTAAGTCTTGTTTGTATTTGTGACATGTTCATTGCAATAAAATAACTTCCTTTCCCATCTCTATGTGTTAATTCCGCATTGTCATTGAAGGAATGAATTTGGGCAAAAAAATTGACGTTTTGGATAGGATTTCAGGCTTACTTTGTTTCTTGGTGTAAAGTGACTAAGGCCGCACGCACTTAGGAAATATAAGGGCGTGACACTAGGGACTCGACGTCATTTTATTCCAGGATACTAAACTCATTGAGTATGATGATTGAACGTGGAATTAAGTTTGTGGGCCATGTCTTTTCGGCCACATCACCCTTGCTCAAGTAGTCGATCTTGAAGGTGCATCATCGATGGCAACCGGACCGTACTGATTTTGTGTATTCTTAGACAGAGAGGTTCTCCATATTGGTGCATGCTCGACAGAGAGCAGGGCTAGATGCCCTTCAAATTTGAGCGGCTATTAGAGGAGGGCTTTAGAGACTTGGTGGCTGTGCAGTGATCGGCCACTTGGCATCAGCCTCGGTAGCAAGTTGCTCGCCACCCGACTAGATGCCCTTCATAACTTCCTTCGGAGGCTCATGAGATAGATATATGAGGACAAAGATAGGCACGAAACCACGGCTTTTGCATCAGTCTTTTGCTTGGACCGGGTGGAGGATTCCCATGACCTTATTCCAAAGGAGGCACCACCATGCTATTTAATGGGAGGACATGAAGGTAGAGTTCCAATGGAGGCAGTGCTCCCGCTAGACATGACTTCGCGAGGGGGACGCCAACACTAGGTTATTTCCCTCTATGTGAGCTGTCAGCGATGGTCAAGCCACATTGCTTTGATCGAGATAGAGGTTTCGATGGTCACCGACCTGGAACAGATAGGAATGGCCAATCACAATACACTTCGAGAGGGCAACCCACACCTAGGTGGCGATGGTCTGATCGGGGCCTCCCTCACTTATCTAATGAACACATTTTTCTTGTTGCAGGTCATTTCCAGGAGGTTGTCACGTGAGCATTGTGGGACTTCGATGGCGAAGGCTCCCCAGGGTCTAGTGGCTTTCTAGTCTATATGGAGTTTTGGCCCATCGATGATGGACGTGATGGTAGTCATCTAGGAGTTTGCCAATAGGAACCGAGGCTTTGAGCGCTTCAACAAGTTTTGTAACGCCCCCGAGAATGTGTCTCGCCATGCTTTCGAATCAATATCAGACACGTGCTCGAAGTGGTCTTTTGGAGATCACATACACCTCTTACGAACCGACGGTATTTTGCACGAAGGGTTATACAAGCAGCTGCTTCCTAGTAGCACATTTCCAGTCACATTTAGACCAGATTGCACACCTCTTTGGAGATCACGTTCACCTCTCAAAGTTAGAATCTTTGCATGGATATTGAGACGAGGGCGGATTGTTACCAAAGCATATCGGGCTAGATGGGAACCACACACAAATACCACTTGGGCTCTATGTGGGTCGGGCGAGGAGGATATCGGCCATCTATTTTTTAAGTGCCCCACAATCACTGAGATGTGGCGCCACATCGGGTGAACGACCATAGACACCTTGAATGCGGATAGTTTTCGGGCCTCCTTTATAGTTCTCTGCTCAAGTGACACTCGAGGGTGGAGACATTCTATGACAATAGCCTTGACCACTCTATGGGGGATTTGGTTGGAGTGCAACTGCACCATCTTTAGGGGCGGGAGGTGTTACATCGAGAATATCATACACCATGTTTCTTTTTTGATCAGCGAATGGGGTTTTGTATAGGTTATTTGTATGGGTGCCCACACCCTTTAGGCTCGAAAATTTTGTTTTCTTTCTCCTTGTAAATTCTATAATTTTCATATTTCAATAGATATGGATGACTAATAAATTTGTGCCGTCCTTTACTTTCTCAAAAAAAAAAGTTTGCTTCGGCGTATCTGCATGCTTGTCATTTCTATTGCACATTATAATGTTTGCATAACAATTTCATTGAAATATGTGTGCTGTTGTGGTATATAGTCTTGATTAAAATCATGTTACATGATTCACTATAATAAACTTTCTTGGTAATTTGTTTTCTTCCTTCAATCCCTAAGGTTTTTTCCTCATATGATCCAACCTAAAGAAACAATAATTCTTGTGCCTATTGAAACAAATCTTTGGTGAACTTATCAACAACTTTTTGATATTTTAACCTATTCTGCATCTTCTTCGTATCCTGCTTAAATGCTAACTTTTGTTGTCATTTTTGCATGTTGAATTATTCCACTAGACTTGGGAAGTATATCTTCGATATTTAACAGCATCTTTATCTCCATTTAGATTATAGCTGAGGATCCATTCCATGTGATGGATATCAGACTATTTTTTCCTTACTCCATTTTGGAAATGCATGATTTGAATTAAATATACAAAAACTTGTTTCTCTAGAAAGTGCAAACCTATCTCGTTCCTTTTTGTGTGGATACATACATGTTTTATACACATGCATTGTTGGATTCAAAGATAATTGCAGGTCTATGGTTCTGCTGTTATATTTCATATCTAAAACAATTTCCATGATATGGAGAGAAATTTTGTTCAGTTGAAATATTTTTAAACTTTAATTCTGTCTCTTAACGTTCAGCTATTTTTCTCTGACAGCATCAATTGGCATACATCCCCAAGCAGGCAATCTTGCACAGTCCTTACCGATGTCTATGGTTAATCAGAATCCAACAAGACAACATATTTTCCAACAGAATATTCCAAATAACGCGTCAGCTACAGTACAAAATTCTGCTAATATGCCTTCAGCATTATCATCCATTACTGGTCTTAATCAGTCATCTATATCCAGTGTTGGCCAGACTTCCAATCTGCAGAACATGTCTGGCATATCGCAGAGTGCTGCGTGTAATTCTGTAGGGCGAAATACAACAACAGATGTTTATGCCAATGCACAAAGGCAGATGCAGGGCAGAAAACAGCAGCAACCGATCATATCACAACAACAGCAACAACAACAGCCACAGAATCAACTTCTTTACCAACAACAGATTCAACAACAGTTAATGAAACAGAAACTACAGCAACCTTCACTTTTGCAGCCACATTTACAACAGCAGCAGCAACAGCAACAATCTCTACTGCAGACAGCACAATTACAGTCTCCTCAACTGCCCTTAATGCAAATGTCATCCAGCATCCAACCAGCTCAGTCAACTATTCCCCAGACACAACCCGGAGCTATGCAGTCAACCATACAATCTGGTCTACAACAGAATCAGTTAAACTCAGTTCAACAATCTGGCCCATCTATGATTCATCAACATTCACAATCAGTTGTAAGGCAACAACAACAGGCACAACCTGCTATGCACCAACAAACTTTACTACAGCAGCAACCTACCTCACTTCCTCAATCTAGCTTACAACTGCAGCAACATCAGCAGCAGTTAATTGGGTCACAAGCAAGTAATACCCAGCAAGCACAACTACTTGCGCAACAAGCAAGTATTACAGACACGCAACAACAGCCACAGAGTATTTCTATCCAGCAGAATAACCTCTTAAACATGCAACAATCTCAGCAAATACTAAATCAGCAGAATATTTCGTTACACCAGCAGCAGCAGTTAGGACCTCAAAATAAGAATATATCAGGGCTCCAGCAGCAGCAACAACAGCAGCAGCTACTTGGATCCTTGCCTAGTGTCTCAAACATGCAGCCAAACCAGCGTGCCATTCATGTACTGCAACAATCAAAAACATCTGCCCAACAGCAGCAACAACTCCAAAATCAGCAGGCATCAATGTCTGGCTTGCAACAAGTTCAGCAGTCCCAACATCAGTCATCACAGCAACAACTTATGTCCCAGTTTCAAAATCAATCTGCACAGTTGCAACAACATTTGGCAATGCAGCAACATAAAAATTCTTTACCACGAGAGATGCAACAAAGACTTCAAGGTTCGGGTGCAATGATATCTCAGAATGCAATTGAGCAGCAGAAGCAATTTGTTCAGCCACAAAGAGGGCTTCCTGATGTCTCATCTAGTAGTAAGTCCTTAATTTTAGTGACAGCTTTATTTTCAGATAATGTCAATAGAATGTGGCATGCTTAATCTCTTACACTTGGTTGTTAATCAACAGAATTTTCTTGTGTTATTAGCTTGTTCTGGACCTTTAGTATCCTTTTTAATTTCACCAATTTTGCTCACCCAATGGCCGATGTCTTATAGTGTCAGATTACATTATTCTTTAATATAACCTTATTATTTATTTGGAAGTATTAATAATTCTTATCAATCAAAGTTTATGTTTAACACTCAAGCTATAACAACTATCATGCTATATTGGCCACTATCAGTTTTGTTGCACCTTTATGATAACACCATAACATGATTCCACGTGAATACTAATGTATGTGTACTTATTTGGCTGGTTTGCTCAATGTAACATGAATTGTTTCCATTTTTTTATCCACATGAACAAGTAACAGAAAGTCCTAATGTAGAACAAGAATAGTAATATGGGCCTTGTGCCTCTAGTTTAGTTATGAGTCCACTAAGGGTTTTAATTTTAATCGACTTCCTTTTATTAACTTTCAATTGATGGAGATGATGCAACAGGGGATTGTAAGTGAAGGAGATTATAACTTCAAGACGAATTTTGAAAGAAGTTCAAACACACCATCAAAAGCTTAAAGAGATGATTTATAGCACCACTGGATTAACTCGAAATCCACCAATGAATAAACCAAACAAATTTCTGAAATAAAATTAGTATGAATTGTACTTGAATATCAAATGAGGAATCTAAGCCTATTTATAGGTTTCTAAAACCAAATCCTAAACAACTTAAAAACTAAAAAGATAGATACTAACAACATTTTGATAAGACTCTAAACTGAATCAAACTATATCTTCTTTTCCTTGAGAGGAAAAAAAAGGATGATTAACAATAATGTTAATCATCCTCTATATCCTACATCAGTCTCTCTCTCTTCAGAAGAGTTAGATCTCAAACCCGGTAGGTCGCAGCTTGGAAGGTCATGCTTCACGTCTTGCAATGGTCTCATCTTCCTTCACAACTTATTAGATGAATCAACGTAGCAAATAAATCATAACAGATCTCAAAACTGAATGCATCACGTCTTGCAATGGTCTCATCTTCCTGCACAACTTATTATGTGAATAAAATGTAGCAAATAAATCATAACAGATTTCGAAACTGAATGTTTGACTTTAAACTCCAACACAAATTTTAATCACAAATGGAACATCGATATGTGCAAAGTGAACTTGAAGCATTTGAGTCAAATCTCTTCTTGTCGCTAATGAACTTGCCTTCAGCTTTTCATCAATCTCTTCAACAAATTTATCGTCCCTTTGCTCGATGAGGGCTTTCACTAGTGCTAACTTTATCTCAAATGGTGAAGGCACTCCCGGACCGGGTGATTTCATGGTATTCTTTTAGAATTTTGGCATATGATGAAGCATGAAAGCATGGCCATCGTCCGGGAATTTGCTGCCGTAAATCCGGGTTTTATCTCTTCCTCATCCTTAAGAAAACTGGAGTTGAGACTGTGGAGGATTACTGCCCAATTGCAATGTGCATATACTTTGTCATCACCGGAATTCTTGCAAATAGACTCCAACCTGCTCTCACTAACCTTATACATCATATCCAAACTGCTTTATTTTCCGGAAGATCGATCACGGATTGGATACGCCATGGCGATGAAGATCCTCTCACAATGGTGGGCATTCAATTAGAAGGGCTTTTTATGGAAGGTAGACTTTGCCAAAGCTTATGATACTATAGCTTGGTCCTTTCTTTGGTGCTCTCTTTGGCGACGCGACTTCTCCAACAAGTGGATCATTGGATGCGCAGATGTGTCAGCACGACCTCCTTCTCAATGCTCATTAATGGTCAACCCATGGGGAGCTGGATGCAGCCTTAACTGGGTGTGCACCAAGGCTGCCCTCTAGCCCTAATGTTGTTTGTCCTTGCAGCTGATGCCCTCGGCCAATCGACTTTTGCAACCTGTCAATCCGATATGTTTTCAGGTTTCACAGCGTCAAACACTCTAGTCCCCATCCTCCAATACTTGAATGATACTCTCATCTTCATCAAGGGTGCTACTGTCGAGGTTAGATGACTACCGATTATGGTTGAAATCTTTGGTGATTTCTCCGGCATGAACATCAACTATAATAAGTCCACCTTTTTTCTCTTTGGGTTGGACATGGAGGAGATAACCAGGTGTTCACAGGAGCCTGAATATCTCACTCCCACTCCATTACTTGGGCCTGCCTCTCTCGGCCGCTAGAATATCCCCTCAGGACTGGACGCTGGTCGTCGAATGGGTGAAGCAAAGTGTCACACACTTAAATTCCTAAGTGTATGTGGCCTTAGTCCCTTTCTTTTCAGAGGCTAAGTCAGCCAAGAAACTTAAGGATTAAATTCCTTAATGTCCAAATCCGAATTCTGAATGAAAGCAACACAGAAAGCACAAATCAAATAAGGGGAAAAGGAATATTTCATTAACTTCCAGCAATCCTGGATAGAGGCCAGAACCCATACATATATAGGCTACTCATGGGTAGTTAAAGTAACTACCTCATAGTTACAACTGTTTGCATCTGGTATCTCTTCACTGATACCAATCTGAACACTCACAAATGATGTAACAAATAAACCCCTAACACATAATTCTGGCCAATAATACATAGGTAACTTTTTCAAAAATACATAGGTAACTACCAAGGTAATTTCATCAAACACCTAGCATGCATTCTTAGCCCAGCAGCCAAGTTATGTCCCATTGATTTTTCGTTGGCGCGCACCATATTTTTGAGCTTATTTTGCGATGCATTACAAATCTCCCCCACCGAAGTTGTTGACGTCTCCGTGTCAACGCCTTGAACTTTGCAATCATTTCTTTTTTTTTTTTGGAGAAAGTAAGGATGTCTACAAGTCATGAGTAGTCATCTGAGATGTATTAAGACTTTTGAGTTCCAAAATGGACAAGTGAGTAAGTAAAGGGCCAAAAGGTGTACAAAAAAGAGGGAACCTCTAAGAGGGTGCTCTCAAAGCTTATCCCTCTCCCCACTTTCTACTCAAAAAGAAAATATAATGTACAATATTTCTCGATGTAGCATCTCTCTCCCCCGAAAATGGTGCGGTTATGCTATAGCCAGATGGCCCATGTGACCGCCAGGGAGACGCGCCATCGCCGTCTCCAATCATCGCCGCCACCCTTGGGTAGTGCACGCAGCGAGGGTTATCACCGAGGGCAGTCGGCTTTCATTAGTGGCAGATCTATCACCGAGGGTTACATCATTGCTACAGAGGTGCTTGCAGCATGGCGACGCACTGGGAGACGAGGATTCCTATGGAAGGTCGACTTCTCCAAGGCTTATGACTCTGTGTCTTGGTCATTCTTGTTGCATTCGTTGCATATTTCCCACCGATCTGGATCTCCTGGATGAAGAGGTGCATCTCCACAGCATCATTCTCAGTTCTAGTCAATGGGCGACCGACAGGAGGTTGGGTTCAGCCACAGAGAGGGGTGAGACAGGAATGTCCTCTAGCATCTATGCTTTTTGTTCTGGTTGCAGACGCTCTAGCACGTTCTACATTCTCAGCCTGCACTGCTGGCATTATCAGGGGTTTCTTTCCAGAGAGCGCCACAAACAGTATAGTCCCAATTCTACAGTACGCGGATGACACATTATTTTTGGTACAGGGTGCGGCCGTGGAGGCACGACGGGTGGCGATAATGCTGGAGTTGTTCGAAGAGGCCTCCGGACTTTAGATAAACCACAATAAATCATCTTTCATCCCCTTTGGTATGACAGCAGAGGAAGTAGCCAGATGCAGCGAGGAGCTATAGACCCCCTGTAGTTCCCTACCGATCACCTATCTGGGC
This sequence comes from Pontederia paniculata, assembly GCA_001647135.1. Lineage (NCBI taxonomy): Eukaryota > Viridiplantae > Streptophyta > Magnoliopsida > Commelinales > Pontederiaceae > Pontederia > Pontederia paniculata. The sequence goes on along the minus strand of LTAE01002697.1, from coordinate 33,756 downwards.
TTACCCCTATCGGATAAGCACATTGGGTCCCGTGGGTGCACACCGGTCATTGAGCGGCTGGAGCACAAGTTACAGGGTTGGAGTTCGAGGCTATTATCGAGAGGGGGACGACTAATCTCCTGCGGTCGGTTCTCTCATCGATACCTATATATTACATGTCTGTTCTACAGATGCCGGCAGTGGTGGAGCGCCGTATCGACACAATTCGGAGCAGATTTTTCTGGCGAGGCTGCGGGGTAGACAGATCGAGAGCCCATATGGTAGCCTGGAAAGATATTTGTCGGCCGACATGAGATGGGGGACTGGGGGTCCGGAGCCTTCGTTGGACCAATCTAGCGCTCTTAGCGCGATGGGTCGGCCGGATTATGGGACAGAGACATGACCTGTGGAGCACAGTCTTTTTTGCTTGTTATGGCCGAGATCTTTCGTGGGAGACACGGACCCAGCTCCCACGCGGAGCGTCACATTTCTGGAGGAGAGTGTCTTCAGTTTTCTCGAGGATGCGGCCTTTCTCGTAGCCTCTCTGGGCTCAGGGAGTGGTTTCACATTTTCGAGCAACGAGTGGACGCCAGGAGGCACCTTGGAAGGGGCTTTCCCCCGACTGGCTGCCCGCGCTGCTCGACCGGAGGCCACAGTCAGCGAATGTTGGTCTGCGGGAGATGGTCCAGGAGGCGGTTTATGGACCCCACCGTTCAGATCAGGGCTGTCAGATCAGCGTTTTGAGGATCTCCTTAGGCTCCTAGACTGGATCTCCAGGTACTCCCAGACACCTCTAGGTCCGACGGGTGGCAGTGATTGTCAGGTCACTACTCAGCGAGCAGGGTTTACCAACAGCTACTTCCAGAAGGTACGACACTAGAGGTCATCAGAGCTGATTGTCGACGCATCTGGCGGATTCACATACCACTCAAAATCAAGATCTTCGTTTGGCTATTCAGACGCAACAGATTATTGACGAGAGCATATAGGGCGAGATGGGCACCAGAGGCCAACTCCATGTGTGCACTATGTGGGACGGCCGAGGAGGATGTTGCACACTTATTTTTCACCTGTCCCATAGCCACAGAGACATGGCGACGTGTGGGGTTTGTGGGCGTCGACACATCAGGAGTGGACGGCTTTTGGGCCTCACTCCGGGGCTTGGCCACACATATTAGCTCGGGATGGCGACAGACCTGGGCCGGCGCCATGGCGACCGCGTGGGCACTATGGCTGCAAAGGAACCACACAATTTTTGAGGGCGAGAGATGCTATCTAGAGAACATTGTACACCACATCTCCGTTTTGATGGGCGAATGGGGTTTCCAATAGCCCCTTCCACCCTCCTCTTTTTATATTTCCTTTTTTGTTTCGTTAGGAAGGATCAACTTTCATGTAGCTCCTCCTAACACACTTGTATATTATGTGTTATAATACAAGCGGATGACTACCAATCCTTGTAGTCATCCTTTCCTCTTTCAAAAAAAAAAAAACATAACCAACTGGTGAATTTTAAGAACATAACAATATGAAAAGTACAAACATAATAAACTCGGTATAGCTCATAACGTTAACAAATCCCTTCCATGCCTGAATGTCTGAATGAGTCATTAAACCGCTTAGGGCAACTCAGCCCCATAATAACAAAAACCACTTCATTTGTGAGGTGGTAGTATCATAAAATACCGGGATGCAAAGATTGCCAAGATAATAGAGTTTAAACATACATTATAATTTGAAGACAAATATAAATATTATATTATGTTAGATTACAAAAACTCTCATAAGAAGGCTTTGGAACTATCAATAGATTACATGAGTCATTGTAGATCATCAAGGAACATATGTCTAAAAGAGTGATAATATAAGAAAGCTTGTAACCTCAAAGAAACATGATCAATAGTTTGACACATCAAGTTTGAAACATCGGATAGAAGAATTAGATCGAAAGAGTGGTCAACAGTTATGAGAAGAATAGAACAAGAAATGTCGGCATGCCAAAACTCTATCGTGGGGCGGACAACTCACCCTAATTAACTCAGCTCTCACAACAGTTCCTAATTATTTTATGTCAGTCCTTTATACGCCGAAGAAGGTGAGAGATCAAATAGATACTCTAAGAAGGAAATTTTTCTGGGTAACTCTACAAATATGAGAGGTATTCACCTTGTTTCCTGGAAAGAAATATGTCGGCAAGGAGGAAGGGGGGTTGGGGATATTGGATATCCAAGCTTTTAACGAGGCATTATTATGCAAATGGGGACATCGAATTTTGAATCCCAAGGAGGATTTCTTCTCCTCGGTCGTTGCTAACTGCTATGGTTCCTTAATGGCATGGGAAACAAGACTCAACCCTCCCACGAGCACATCCTATATTTGGAGGGATATCGCTGAGGTGACCAATAAAATGAAAGCCCATTTCAAAATCCGTGTTGGCACTGGGAGTTCCTTCTTTTCCTGGAAAGATGAATGGCACCCGGCAGGATCACTTGCGAGTCTCTTTCCACGCTTATATGCGATGGCCAGGGACAAAGGGGCCACCTTGTCTGAGACGTGGACGGACCCATTGAATGATGAACAGGGCTGCTGGTCTCCTTGTTTTTCCTCCAATCTATCTGATCAGCGTTTCCAGGATTTGCTAGGCCTTATGGACTTAATCAGCTCCGTCCGACCTGATACTTCTTTGAGTGATGGTTGATCCTGGTCTGTGGGATCCTTCAGTGTCAAACAAGCATATAATTTGATAAGGAACCCAAATTTGGTGGCCAATAATGAACTGATGGTGGATTGTAAACTTATTTGGCGTGCTAGAGCTCCACTGAAGGTTAAGATTTTTATATGGCTCTTAAGACGACAAAGGATACTCACGCAATGTTATCTAGCTAGGTGGTACCCAGACGACTCAAAGACCTGCAGGTTATGTGGTGACGCGGATGAAGACATGGATCATCTTTTCTTTGGCTGCTGGATCGCGAGGGAGGTTTGGAGCCAAACACACATTGATTGGATTAATCACCGTAGGGAAGAGGAGTTTTGGACAAGTATGCGGAACCGAGGGTCTCAGAATATTGGTGCTGTCTACCACTCTAGAAGGGACATATCTGCAATCTTTGCTGTTTTCTGGGCAGTTTGGTTGCAGAGAAATGTTGTTATATTTCAGGATGGTCGCTGCTATGTGGAGAACATCGTAATTCATGCTAGGACATTCATGAAGGATTGGATGAATAATTTATAATTTAGAGCCTATGTAACCATGTTTCATTACTTTTAGCCGCTATGCAATTAATCAAAATGCCTATGGAATAAGATGTTTGGACGATTAGCACCTTAGCTAATCATTCTTTTTCCCTTTCAAAAAAAAACAATGGCATAGCAAAATAAAAAAAAAGATAAAAGGTTTGATAACATTTTTTTGAAAGGGAAAAAGATGATTAACTAAGAGTGTTAACCATCCAGCCATCCATTCAATTGTCGTCAAAGATCTTGTACAGAGTATGAGAAAAGAAAGCAAAAGTACAATCAGCCCAGCGATTTCCATTCTTCTACTGGTGCTTGAGCATGTGATAAGATGTTATCAACACAGATGTGTCTTCAATTAGAATGTTATTAAAATAGATGTATCATTTCTTTGCAACCAGATCGCCCAAACGATGACATAAAAGGTTTGATAACTACTTACCTACTAAGCTCTTTGGTTACTCACTAAATTATATGACTTTTACTTTCAAATTTATCTTCCTTCTTTTAGCTTGCGCCAAAAGTTACTCTCTTTTCTAAACAAGTAGCCTTAGAACCCTTTTCGTACCACTTACATCGGTTTTACCTTTCATGGGTAATAAAAGATGAGGTTGAAGTAGCCAAAATGATCATTTTACCTTATATAAGTGATGGAGGTGATAGCTATTTCCCTGTGTTTCCACTTGATTTGAGCATTTGAATTAAGATTTCAGCAAGTAAAATAATTTTCCAGTTGTCAAATTCTTGTCCTCCACTAAAGTTTACCTTAGGGCCTAAGCAATGTTGGACATTATCTCTTTTGTCAAATAATTAGTTAACTAATGTGTTTAACTTTTACAACTAATTAAATGTTTACCATCCACTTACATACCTTATATTTGCCTCTATAAGTGATCACTACACCGTGCGAGCTTTGTGTCTTCATGTAAGCGTATGTCCAGGCTATTGGGAAGTCACTTTTAATTTGCTTCAATTTTCTTTAATATAGTGATAAACTGATGGTTAATATTCTTGCTTTTCCATTGGATATACCATGTTATGCTGTATGAAACATAGAATTCGTATATTATGCAAGATGTCAGCATTAAAAGTTTTGGTTAAGATTTTTTGTGAGAGGGTTGGTTAAAGTTTTGCTTCATACTTTCTGATATATCCCATTGCAACTCTATAACTTGATAGTTTGTCGAAGGAAAATATGATTTCCTATTCCAATTTAGATTTTGACAAACTGCCAATGGAGTTTCTAATCTTTGCGGTAATTTTTATGCTCTCTTTCCCTTTTACAGCATCAATGGATTCCACAGCTCAAACTGGACAGGGAGGTACAGATTGGCAAGAAGAGGCCTATCAAAAGGTATGACATGTTCAATGTTTTCAGTTATAGCTTTCTCAGGATATCCATGTCCCCCAAAAAAAGGATATCTCATATCTTTTAATTTATATTTAATGACCCATTTGGCTTTTGTCTTATTATTCATGTACTTTGTCTTCTGAGAAGTTAACAAAGTTGTATGTACTGATGTCACATTCATGAGGGTGTCATGAGGAAAATGTTCAATAACTGTTTGTGTAGATAATCTAAAAATACAGTGCAACTACTCTAGCAAGGACAAATAAATGTCATGAGGAAAATATTCAATAGATGCTTTTGTAGATAATCTAAATATATACTGCAACTACTCTAACAACCATAAATAAGTATCACAAAGAAAATGTTCAATAGATCTTTCTGTAGATAATCTAAAAATACAGTGCAACTACTCTAGCAAGCACACTAATATGTTCTAAACAAACCCTTATTAATATCCACTTCTAATAGAAAGTCAAGAATTTTTGAACAATCTTCAGTTTTGACATTGTTCATTGAGTTCTCACTCTTGTGGAGAGCCATCAATCATGTCTAGCCTTAGCAATAAATCCAATATATCTCCAAAAGCATAGGTGCTAGTATTCTAAGATTCACAAACATCAGAAGATTCCATAATTCCGTGTCTGGCTTTCCCAATCTCTAGGTCTTTTTGGTATGGCCATCCCCAAATTTATTAAGCCAGCGGATATTCTATAGATCCATGTCTAGACATCCTTTTGTTTGTTAAGCCAGCAGAAAAATAAGATAATAGATCTAAATTTGGAAGCATAAATTTCTCAAATCATTATGTCCAAAATTCCTCCTCTTCCTCACTCGTTAGTTGTTACTTCTTTGGCTGGCATAAAACCATTGTTACATTGCTGGACCTCATGATTTAATTTTTATTCACATTCTCCTTTATCTTGCAAACATACATTATATGTGATCTCCTCTGTGTGCTCAGAGGCAACTGTATTTTAATGTTTTCACAGTTTTTCACTAGATATTTTATGCTTTTTATTCTATTTTGCTAAATTTCTATTAACATGGTTCACTTTCAACAGTTGATGGCTTCATCCATGAATTTATGCACTAGTAATCAGGCTGAGGCTTAATCTTGGTTATAGAAGTTCTGTAAAGACAAACTAAGATGTGTTGCCTTGTTCTTTTTCTTTAAGACAATCTAAGGGCCTTAATAATTGGTATGCTATGTAGAACCAGAATATTATTATGGGCCTTATGCCTTAGTATTTGGTCTTTAGTATTGTGAAACTTTAATATAACCCTCTAGTTTGGTTTTCTTTTATTAGGTTTCCTAGTTTTGGTACAAAAGGTATATGGGACTCTATATAAAAACTTGTATGGATGTATTAGAATGAATAGATATATTTGCTTTTGCCTAATAATTTGATGAGTAAATCCTAATTAATTTATCAGTTTATAAAATACACTAAAGCAACTATTTGTTCAAGCTTAATTCTAATGAACTGTACAGGGTTTGATATAGAATTCCAAATGCTCTTTGTACCAACATTGAAGCCTAATAAAAGGAAGACCACTGTAACCGAAAAAAAAAATAAAAGGAAGACCATGCTATGGGACTCTATATAAAAACTTGTATGGATGTATTAGAATGAATAGATGTATTTGCTTTAGCCTAATAATTTGATGAGTAAATCCTAATTAATTTATCAGTTTATAAAATACACTAAAGCAACTATTTGTTCAAGCTTAATTCTAATGAACTGTACAGGGTTTGATATAGAATTCCAAATGCTCTTTGTACCAACATTGAAGCCTAATAAAAGGAAGACCACTGTAACCGAAAAAAAAAATTAAAGGAAGACCATGCTAATGGGCTATACTTAAGGCCCACGATAATAAAGACTAAATAGTAAGGAAGAAGACCCATAAATACTACTCTAGTTCTACATCAGTATGCTTAGACAATGATACAGATTCTCTCCCTTGCAATATACTGATACAATGTCAGTGTAATAACATAGCAGGAACTTATTGATTTGTTCAGTTTTGCATGCTAAGACTATTTTGTATCAGATTTTTGGATTTAAGTGTCACTGGAGCCTTAATCTCTTTTCTTCTTGTTTTGTTGATAGATAAAGTCCATGAAGGATCTCTACTTTACAGATCTCAATGAGCTGTACCAAAAGATCTCTATAAAAATTCAACAGGTTGACACGTTCACTAGGTTTGATCCCTGCTTTCTTTTAGATTTCATTAAAGCATCAGCATTAGTAAACTCTGGCTGTTTTCACTTTATGCAGCAAGAAGCCCAAGTATCTTCTTTAAAGCCATCAGACCAGTACGAGAAAATTAAGAGTTTCAAGACTATGTTGGAACGCACATTGCACATCTTACAACTCCCAAAGGGAAGCATTCAACCCACACTAAGGGATAAACTTCCTTTGTACGAGAAACAAATAGCCGGTATTTTAGCCTCGCATAAGAAGAAAGTTATTCCTTCACAGCCACCTGGACACCAACAATTTCAGCATTCTGGGGGACTATTGGCACAACAACAACAATCATGTCAAGTATCTCAGCTTCAACAGCATGACATTCATGCAAACCAGGTGCAGCAATTGAATTTACAAGGTTCAGCAGCTTCAAAGCAGTCTCCTGTTGTGAGCACACAACATAGATCTATGTCTTTATCTACACATTTTGGTGCTTCGACAACTCAACAAAACTTGATGTCTTCATTTCAGTCTGGTTCTGTTGTTGATCAGGTTCAAGGAAGTTCTTTCAACCCACAACATGCTGCAGTGGGCTCCATACAGCAGAATGGTGTGATGTCTGGGCAAAGTACCACTAATGTACCTCAGCAGCCCAATCCTAACACTCTGTCAAATACACTGCAACAGCAGAACATGAAGCAACTGCAAGAACAGCATCTGATGCAAACTCAACAAATGAAACAACAATTACAACAGCGTCACATGCAGCAACAGCAACATTTGATGCAGCAACAACATAAGCAGCAACTGATGCAGACACAACAGTCACTACAAACACAGCAAAAGCAGCAACAAACAGCACAGTTGTCCATACATCAAATGTCAATTCATCAGACAAATGAACCCAATGAGTTGAAGGTTAGACAAGCACCTGGCATGAAGTCAGGCCCTTACCAATCACACTATCCTGGAGGGCAGCGCCTCAACTATTATCAGCAGTTCAAGCCAGGCTCCAGTTTTCCTATTTCATCGCCTCAAAACTTTCAAGCTTCATCTCCACAAATTTCCCATCACTCTTCTCCTCAGGTCGATCAGCATAATTTGGTATTGTCTGAAATAAAATCAGGAACTCCTGCACAATCAGCTAACTCACCATTTGCGCCCTCTCCTTCTACTCCCTTAGCTCCATCCCCTTTACCTGGGGAGACTGAGAAACCACTCTCTGGGATTTCACCACTATCAAATGCTGGACATGTTGGAATTCAACAATCATCTCTGGCGCCTCCTCAGGTCCCATCACTTTCTGTTGCTACACCTGGAATGTCGGCTTCACCATTGTTAGCAGAATTCGTCAGTCCGGATAACCAGTCTAATGTGCCAATGGATGTTCCTAACAAAAAAAGTGCAGAAGAATCTCCTCTGAACCGTTTACTTAAACTGGTTTGACATCTCTCTTCATATCACTTGATGATGACTTTTTGGTGATTCCTATGTGGCTCCTTGTTCCCATGATGCATTAGTTGCCCATCTGAGTCTCAATAAGTTCCATGGTATTTCTATGTGAACTTAGCATTTGCATGTGATAAAAACATAGTAATAAATTCTCAATAGTTTTCTCAGTTGTAATTGCTGAAGCTCCTACAGTTATAATGCTTCAAAGTTACTTTGTAAATGTCGAGCATAATCGTTTCTGTCATTGCAAGCTTTATCACTAGATCAAAATGAATATTTAAAGTTTTCTCCTAGTTATATGTTTTTTAATCTCATTTTTGTGAGTTTGGTTCAGGTTGGATCATCAAAACCTATTGTTCTTGGTTCAGCCATGAATGACATTGCATCTGTTATTAGCATGGTTGACCGAATAGCTGGTTCAGCTCCTGGCAATGGTTCTAGAGCTGCAGTTGGTGAAGATTTAGTTGCCATGACGAAATGTCGTCTACAAGCTAGGAACTCCATATCTCAGGATGGAAATATTGCTACAAAGAAAATCAAGCGTGACTCTGTTGCAGTACCCTTGAGTAATGTGGTACCAGCTGGCATTGTAAATGAGAATTTTAAACAATTGTGTAGTCTTGAGACATCTGAACTAGAATCAACTGCAACGTCATGTATCAAACAACAAAAGAGTGAGGTACATTCCAAATTTTTCCAAAGCTAAATTGGTGCCTTTAATTCGCATTAACTACTTAGAACCCACATGAATATATTTCCTCTGCTTTAAAGAATATGGTAAGCTTTGACATTCATGGTTGTTGGAGTAGCATTGCCTTTCAATCCAATCCTATTGATTCCTCTTTACACGTATACACGTTCTAGATGCTTATACTTCAAATGTGAACGTCAGCTTTACTTAAGAAAAGTGGTAAGCCCTGTCACTCGTGTTGTTGGAGCACTGTCTTTCAAACTGATTCTGTTGATTCGATTTTTGCATGTACATTTTCTAGATGATTTTACTTCTAATATGAACTTCAACTTTACTCAAGAAAAGTGGTGCATCCTTCATCATAATGCATCCCAGAGGGATTTGACTTTAGATTGTATGATGACATTTTTTGCTTTATCTATGAATCCTGCCTTCTGTTGAATTTTCTCATAAACAAGTGTCACAAACATTTTCTGGTAAACCCTGTTAACAAATTCTTGTGGCAACTTACATGTCAATTCCATATGTAATGTCTATCATTTCAACATATGTTTTACTACCTTTAATTCTATGCTGTGAATTTGTCGTCTGTTGGATCTATTTTATTCTCTAAGAGTTGTTCAATATATCTGTCTCTTTGTGACATTAGGCATCATGAGGTATTCTCATTTTCAAAAATTGGATTCTTTTTTATATTTTTATCAATAGCAATTGAAAGCTACTATATCGAACATGCTTATTCCTACAAAAGGGGTCAAGATTTCTCTGCCGAGTTCTGGTCATTGTATTTATAGTGCATATCATCATCCCTTTCAAAAAAAAAATATAGTGCATATCATCGTAACTTTGATATAGGTCTTCTCAGAAAGAACTTTGACGTAGGTTTTAATATTTTCTTCTTCAATTGATAAGAGAGTCATTATGTTGTCTATTTTTTTCTTTCTCAGCGAAGTTCTATTTTCTATTTATTAAGAATATATCTTTCCATATATACAGATATTGTATTATTAGTCTTTCCATATATAGTCTTTCCATATATCTTGTACACCATATATAAATACAAGATGATCCCTCAGAATATGGTGGGATATTTTTCTTCTGTTAATCTCTCTTTGTTCATGGTATCAGAGCGAACAAATGCAAAAGGAGCACTCGCTTGTTTATTGACCCTACCTGGAAATGACACTCTAGAATGTTTCCCAAGTTGACAAGACTGACACTCTAACTCATTAATATGAGACAAGCCAGAAATCATTTTCTTTAAACTAGACAATGACGGATGGCCAAGTCGACTATGGATCTGCAGTGGAGATGCAGCAACCGTGCAAGCTGTTGGTAACTTGGGTGGAAAGGAAGTTGACAAATAATAAAGACCACGAGACTCATATCCCTTGCCAATCATTCCTCCTGTCCTCGAATCCTGGATAACAACAGAATCAAAGGAAAAAGTCACAGTACAATTAAGTTTCTTAGTAAGTTGGCTAATGGAAACCAAGTTAAATGGGAATTTAGGAAGATACAAAACCGAGGACAAAGATAAAGATGTGGTAGGTGAAGCAGTTCCAATGCCTTGTACAGAGGCAGAAGATCCATTAGCTAAAGTGACAGACGGTAGAATATGAGTACTAGTAAGCTGCGAAAATAAAGTTGGATTACCAGACATATGATCTGAAGCACCTGAGTCAAGGACCCAAGGCCCCAACGGAGACGATTGAGTGATGCACGCGGTGGGTTGACCTGATTGTGCAAAGGAAGTGATAGGAAGAGATGTCTGTTGAGAATGCTGAGCAGTTTGGTGTTGGAGGAAACGGGCATACTCTTCTGCAGAAATAACCACAGTAGTTTGTTCACCAGGTAATGACACACCATCAGCAACATGAGTCCCATCTATTTGTGCTTGAGCTGCATTGGCTACCTTGGGATTTGAAGGAAAACCATGAAGAGAGTAACAAGTATCACGTGTGTGCCCTCGCTTGTTACAATAACTACATCTAGGTACATTTCCACGACCACCCCTGCCATTGCCTTTGCCATCTCGTCCACCACGACTACCATGATTGTTGCCACGACCACCAGGAAAGAAATTATGAGAGTCAACATGTGTTGCAAGAGCTGACCTCTCTCTTATATGCCCAACATCAGGTATAATGGACATGGATGATACTCGCAGCAGTCGTGAAAAAATATCAGCGAGAGGAGGAACAAAAGCACTGCCCAAGATTTGAGTTCGAACTGGCTCATATTCAGAACGAACGCTTTGTAAGCAAATAACTGCAAACATCTTATCACGTTGTTCTTGTTGCTTCTTCAAGTCTTCGGTGAAGGGCATCAATTCATTGAATTCTGTGAATAAAGCTTGTAATTGGCCCAAGTGTTTCTGCATATCTGTGTCAGTTTGTTTCAATTGAAATAAACGAGACAACACATCATATATTCTGGTAACATCACTCGTATACAATTCCTGAGCACGAACCCACACCTCTCTACATGAGCGATAAGGACGAAACATCACCATCAAAGAGGGTTCAATTGCTTGCCATAAAAGACTAAGCAACTGAGCATCTATCTTCCTCCAACCGGCTTGTTCAGAATCTTTGATATCTGAAATAGACTTGCTAAGATGTTCTTCTTGTCCTAAACCCATAAACCAAACTTCAACAGCGGCGCTCCAATCAGAGAAATTCTTTCCATTCAGTTTTACTGTAGTAATCACTTGACTCCCAGAAATATAAGATACATTATTGCCTTGGGACATGGCTGGTGATGAAGTAATGGAGGATGTCTCAGACATGGAAAGAGAAATTACTGCAACCAAAAGTTTATGTTGCAGAGATGATATACTCTTCAATTTCTAGGAAAATATGAGAGAAATTTGCTCTAGAAGATCAGAAAGGCCTGCTAGAAGATCAGAAAATCTGCACTTGAAAGAAGAGGCTTGCACAGAAAATCTGCACTTGAAAGAACAGGCCTGTGCAGAAAACCTGCACTTGAAAAGAAGAGATCTGCACAGAAAATCTGCACTAGAGGATGAGAAAGATCTGCACAGAAGTTCTGCACTAGGGTTCCTTGCAAATAAGAGAGAAGACAAAAAAGAACTTGGTAGAGTTTAGACAAACAGCTGCAGCACAACAGCAGAAAAAAAAAACTAGGGTTTTTTTTTTGTGTGGCTCTGATACCATGAACAAAGAGAGATTAACAGAAGAAAAATATCCCACCATATTCTGAGGGATCATCTTGTATTTATATATGGTGTACAAGATATATGGAAAGACTATATATGGAAAGATATATTCTTAATACTATTCATTTTCTTGTCTGAAAAGAACTTTCAATTATACCAATCCAAATCAAGGATTCCAGTTCCACCTGTAATTAGTTTTTGACAAAGGGTTTTCATTTCATCATCAGGCACTGCCATTAACTAATCAGCATGTGTGGTTACAGTAGTCCATGATTGGCCATGATGGTCATACATTGTTTTGCGGGTTTTGGTACTTGAAGTACAAGAAAAAGAAAGAAAAAACAATATTGAATCATATTGACCTTCACGACCCACTACATTTCAAGATGTTTGTTTGTCATAAACATACCCTTTTCTGTATATTGCCACAAAGATACATCACATTGCTGGCCTCTGTTGAATCCTTGTTTCCAGTGTTGTCAAAATCGCTGCTAACACGTCGAATCGTATAATTTTGTGTTTTCCCTTTACATATTCGATCATACTCCGGCGCATTTTTTTTGTTGGTACATTGGTTGTAAGATTGTGTGCTCACACATAAATCATTAGAGTTGGCATGTAAAATCGATAAAATTATCGATTATTATCAATTCTACAAAATTAAGGGTTTCTCATTCTTTTTATATTATCCAGTCCCCTTTATTTTCCATTTTCTACCAATACGAGACTTATCAGCCAACTCCCAAGCATCGGCATGTTGGCTGTAGGACTGTCACCATCCACTGTCACCCTCTCACTATAACCTGTCATTATTGATCATACCACCTTAAAAATTGTTCCAAATTTTGTACAAATAGGTATCTCCTTCCTTTTAACATGATACAATTATGATGAATTTATCATGTTTGATTAAAGTCACTTATTATAGATATTTTTTAATATATATAACTTGGAACTTGGATTTTGCATATTTTGAAAGAAATTTCAATGCCATCGTTTTCCTGGAAAAAATAATAGGTACATATGCTTGATAATTAAAGGATCTCATTAGTGCCACTCCTCAAAGTTTAATGTCACTCCTTTTGTGACTATTTTACCCTTTATATAATATTTTATATATTATAAAAAGTTGGCACTAAGGACGAGGGGTAAATGGTCTAAGGAGTGGCATTAAGAATTTAGGAGTGGTAATTAAGCACACTCTAACTACAACTGGTAGAATCATCTGTTCCGTGTTATGATCGTATTTTGATGGAGACCTATTAAGTTGTTTTACTCCTAAAACCCTAATTAAATTATCTGCTTATGAGAAATAGGCTAAAAGGAATATTCATTCATCAAGTCTTAGTTCGAAAGGAATCATACAAGAGTATTTATAGAGCTGTATGTCCTTGTTCCAAATAAAAGTAAAATTAGAAAAACTAATGAGCAGAATACCCACAATACTAGGACTAGATGGCAGAAGACCCACAAGGCTAGGAAATTAAACTCAACAAGAAAGGCAACCCTCCGACACTCTCAACTCACCGAGGGGAACTCCCTGAATACTTAAGTTTAGATGAAAACACACGTGAGTTTTATGTTGAAAATCTCAGGATAAATAAAGAGTATGACTCCAGACAAACTCCTTACTCCACAAGAAGTAACAGACTCGAACTCTATTTGTAATCTAAACTCTTTACTATAATCCAATCTAAAAACTCAAAAGATACCGATACTGTGTCAAGGAAAATCAATTTTTACAATATCCACATGTTTATGAAATGGTTTATAGTTGGTGTCAGTTGACTGTTAGTTAGTTTCATAAACATCTTTCGTTGGGGTGTAAGTTTTACAAATTATACCCAAGTTGTTGCACTAAGATTTTTTTGAGATGGAGTTTTTGCACTAATATTTGAGTTGTCATTGCCCCTAAAAAAAATGAGTTGTCATTTCGCGGTGTGAATAAAGTTTGATTAAACTGCCTGCTTTTGACATACCATCACATTTCTTGAGTCGGTCAACATGGAACTTAAAATGTTTTCTAATCAGTATTATAGGGGCAATTATATTGGCTTGCGGAGAGAAAAATATAGTTAATCTGTGGCTTCTCTCTGGACTGCATGATTATATGAGTGAGAATAATATGAAATAACACAATAGTTGAGCATGTTAGGAATTAATCCATGGTCTTCATAGGACAGAGGTTAAATGATTTACAAGAAATATGAGTGTCAAATTTTCTTGATGATGTACCATACTGAATCATTTTCTTTGGGAGACTTTGTATAGCATCATACTTGATTGAAAGTGAAGCATATTAAGTTGGTGCATATGATTACAGGTCAACCATGCCTTACTTGAAGAGATCAGGGAGATAAACTTGAGGCTAATTGACACAGTAATTGAGATAACCGAAGAGAATGCTAATTCATTTGCTGATAAAGTGGAAGATGAAGACACAGTAATCAGATTTTCCCACATAGCTGTGTCCTTCGGTCCGAGGTTGAAATCTCATTTTGCTTCAACAAACATGGTACGTTTTAATATACAAATTAAGGCTCTATTTTGCATGTCAAAATTTGAGTGTTTAGAATAGCAAATAGAGTTTTGACTAGGTCAATACTATATTCTAGGTGTTTGTTAAACACCTTTTTAAAAATAACATTTAGAGGTTAGAACGGTAAAGTCTATATGTTGCTCCCATCAGAATTTAAAGGTTAGACATTTATTTTCATCTAAAATATACTTATTTTATGTTTAAATGTCATATTACATATTTATTTTTAAAAAAATATTTCACATCTCTAACTTTTCTTATCATCATAAACATCATTTTTTATTTTTTAGTTTTAAACTGATTATTTTTTCTTCATTTACAGAAAAAAATAATATTATTAAAAATAACAAATAAGGCGTTATGTATAACATAATAAAATATTGCATGTAAATAAGAATGAAAGTTATATGCTTATATCTATTTGTTATTTATAGTTATCAATTAGTTCACTCGCTATATATGCCAAACACTTAAATTTATTAATTAAATTGCTGTTCGATATTTGCTAGTCAACCCATTATCCCCTAATCAAATTGTAACTTTGCCAAACAGAGCCTAAGTAGTACCGAAGTCCTTGCAACATGCTTTTATGTTATAAAATCTTCCTTTTGGTTTCCCAGAGTCCAATTGTGCCTTTAAGGTTGCTTGTTCCTGCCAATTATCCAAGGTCTTCCCCTCTGGTTCTGGACGAACTTCCAGATGAACGAATGTGAGTTGGCTATTTCTGTGTTTCCCTTTTGTTTCTGCTTTTGCTTAGTGTTGTTGTTTATGTGCTAAGGTCAAGTAGGTTTTAATGACATGATTTTCCTTGCATGACCATACAGTAATGATTCAAATGATTTGTCCATTGAGGCTAAGTCAAGATTTGGTACATCCCTTCGGGGTTTATCTGAGCCTATGTCAATCAGGGATATGGTAAAGACGTGGGATGCTTGTGTGCGTAAAGTCATTGTTGAATATGCTGAGAAAAATGGAGGAGGATGCTTTAGCTCAAGATATGGCACTTGGGAAACCACATAAATTCTTGATCATATGCTGTAGGTAAAAGGCTTTTTTGTTGTGGGGTGGTTGGCTTGACTGATGAGCCACCGTTCTCCACAGAACTAAAAGCTCCAACTGCTCTAGCTGCTCCAATTAGTTGTTTTTTCATTGTAACTGACCTATCGGCTTCATTATTTAATCTTTTTCATACAACTCAAACAGTATGTAATCTGAAAACATCATAATCTTTCAGTCAGCCAGAGCAAGATAGATAAAGTATGGCCTCTCTGTTGAGACTGGAGGATCCCTTCTTGGCAAGTAAGGTTCCATTTAAACAAGTTGTGGAGGTTAATTCCATCGAGGGGCCTTGGCCAAAGTTGGGATAGAAATTTGAAACAAGGGCCTAAACATTTGGTCCTTTCCTCAAATCTTGTTCTCAACTAATTCTTTTGTTTAAAAAGAACTAAAACTTTAGTGGGTGTATGAAATATATATTTTATTTCCCATATTTGTCGTTTGTACATTTTTGGATGTTAAATCTTATATATCTTTTTTTGCATATGGCTGCTCAGATTGAAAAGCAGTGCACTTTTTATCACTGTTTATTGTAAAAGAAAAAGGAGCAAATAATATCACCATTTTGGGCTTTTCTTATTCCATCTTCAAAAAAAACCAGAATGTGTTTCTCTCAAAGACAACCTGTGTCAAGTGTGGTTATGCTTACTATTATGTGATGTGGATATATTTATTTTCTCTTATTTACGTTTATCGCTGGATTCTGTTTCGGCACAAGTTTATATAGGAAATATTATCTGTTCTCACTTATTATCATAACTATCTTGTGTTTGCCCTCATTTTTTCTTTGCTGTTACAAAGGAGGCATATCTTTAGTATGTTCCAAAAATTGCCTTTTGAGTAACTATTATCATTTAACAAAATCAAAACGTTATTTGATGTATTTAGTAAATTAAATTACAAGTTAGTGAGATTGATTTTAGCCATGGAGAAATAAGTTCTAGGAGCATTAGCAATTAGCAACCGAGAGTTTTTGACCCTTTATCATCGTCAATGATTAATTCATCCATCAATTTGTTTTCCCAAATAAATCTGATATTTTATAATTTTTAGTTTCGAAAAGATATTCATACTTATATTGAAAACTTTGCTGTGACGAAAGATATACATTTTAAACTTCTAGTGATATTAATGTATTTAGTTGAGAGTTGAGTTACTAACCATATCACTACAAAGGGTTTAATGTACCTATATCACATGAGTCCTAAATTATTAGCTTATATTCCATAAAGTTGTCATTAGTTTGACATAGTTAATAGCTTTGTATCAAGGTCATCATCAATGTTACAATGAGGTTATTTTGATTTCACTAGAAATTAGAATTAAATAAATTAAAATTTAGCATAATCACACATACTTGAAAATCATAACTTATATTCTACGGAGAAAAACTATATCTATAGCTGTGACAAAAATCCATCTTTGAAAATGATCTCCTAGGTTTTTTCTACTTTATTTGGATTTTTAAAAAGAAATTTCTATCCTCTCTCTGTCATTTGTTTCCATTTCATCAACTACCTTTCTATTTCATACAATTATTGATCAACCTAAAAATTTGAAAGATGTTGCTTATTTAGGCTATAAGAATTCCAATTTAGGTTGACTTTGATGAGCTGAAGATGAAGCGTTTTTAGTAGATATGTAAAAAAAACTATAAACATCCAAATATATATCTGAAATAATCAAAATTTAGAGCCGATTAGATGTTATGTTAAGAAATTTCTATCGTCTCTGTATTTTGCCTCCATTCATCAACTAAATTTCTGTTTCAGACAAATATTAATTAACCTAAAAATTTGAAAGGTCCATTATTTAGGCTACAAGAATTCTAATTTAGGTTGACCATAATGAGTTGAAGTGAAGCGTTTTTAGTAGATATATAAAAAAAATATAAACATCCAAAATATCTATCCGAATTAATCAAAATTAAGGAACGATTAGATTTTAACTAGTCGCTCGCACGAAAAAGTTTTTGCTAGTTTTCTATAAAGAAATTTCTATCCTCATTTATCATCTAGATTTGTAATTTCAGACAAATATTAATTAATCTACAAATTTGAACGGTCAGTCATTACTTATTAATAAGTTGAAGATGAAGCGTTTTTAGTAGAAATTTTTAAAAAATATAAACATTCAAAATATCTACCTGAATTAATACAAATTTAGGGCTGATTAGATTTTATGTTACTAGGGCTCACTCGACAAAATATCATATTGATAATTTTTCACTCTTGAATGTATGTCTCTTTCATTTATAGTTTTCAGAGACCTATCATATCTAAAATATTTATAAGTATTTTTTACGGGAAGTACCTTATGGCTCGATCAACTCCCTCTGAAAAGTCTCAACTATAACGCCTCAAAAAATACACTCATGCCCCACAAGGCAATTATGCACTCTCGGAGATGCCACTGAACTTAAATGCTACTTTGAGTAAAAATAAAATTTGCGGAAAACAAGTGCCAATGTTAAAAAAACCAACTTTAACTTTTATAAGTGCGGAAATCTAGTAACTAGGTATTACATGATTTTATAATATAAAATTAACACAACCCTACTGCTAACTAAAGTCTATCACATGTGCAATCCAACATTGTCATGAGCTTCCAATGTTGCACACGTTACCATCCTCACCTAATAGGATCAATTATATGAAGGATCTAAATATAGAGAAGGCAATTCTCCTTTAAGCTATAATGCCAAGTACAAAAGGCAATAACAATTGGATATAAAATTCATAATAGAAATAATCAAGCATAAATATTAATCAATACCAATGATACAATGCTTTGCTTTTCTTTACTTTCAAATATATCATTGCTTTGTTTTTGATGTATTGTACTAAATCTAGGGATAGAGCCAAGGGAGTGCGAATGGGTGCATTGACAACCCCTAGCCAATGGGTGGTGCATTGACAACCCCTAGCCAATTTATAATAGTATTGCTATTTACATTTTAACAAGTTTAAATGCTTGGTGCAATTGCTACAATTTGGTCCTTGGCTCGATTCTTCTCACTTTCATATTTATTTTGGTTTTTTCTTTTATTTACATAGTTAACTTATCCCCTTCTAGATATTGGTTTAAATTAAATTAATTTTTCCACCGTCTATCTCCTTATATATTATTTACCTTTATTCGATTATTCAACAAAATATCATTTATTTATATTAGATTAAATATTATTTTTTAAAATGAAAGAATTATTTATGCACACCACAATAGTATACATTTCAATTTAGGAGTATATGAAATATTAATGTACTTGTTATTCTATTTAATGTTTATAAATATTTTATATTATATATGTTCACCTATTTTCAATTGTTCTTTATTCAAATCTTATATGCTATTATTTCATAAAAATAATATTTATCTATATATTCATGATTTGTATTCTACTTTATAGTTCAAAATATTTGGCTAGAAAATTTATTCAATTAAGTATAATTGTATAAGTCATTAAATAAATTGTGCACCTATTGGATAATATTTCTAGCTCCGCCACTAACTACGACTTTTATATAAGCACAATACTTTTGATGGATCCAGCCATGAAATGTGCCCTATTTTTAGGAAGTATTGCACCACTGATGACAGAGAATTTGGTCTTTAATTTTATGTGTAAAGTTATGCTTTTTCCATGAATTTGATCTTTTATATTGAATATTATACGTCTTTTTATGACTTCTGCACATCTTTCAAATTTCCTACCTGATATCTGCTACTTTTTGCACCTTAAAAGGTTTTTAGCATGATTCTACTGATCTTGTGGCTGTCTGGTTGCAGGTACTAGAAAGAATCACCCTGAACGCCATCCTGCTAGGACGAATCACACCTTGATGCCACCACACAAAACCAAAAACAAACAAAAAAAGGCAACAACCTTTTCAAAGGCAACAACCTTTTTTTTTTCAAAATAAGATTCTCCTAGCTGTCATTCTGGTTTATTCTTGCTAAGAAGGAGAAGGGACATCAAATTACAAGGAAACCGTAGAAGTGTAAAAAAGGAAAGGACAATGGAGAGAGAGGGGGTTGGCAACCTACCGAGATGAGAGGTGCATCCATCTTTTCTGCACCATTTTTCGTACAACTGAGGGAGATAGCGAGAAAGGAAGAGGGATATAGCGAGAAAGGAAGAGGGAGATAGCGATCATTTGAGTATTTCTGTATTTTCTCAGTTTTCTGTATTTTTGAAACTGGATTCTTATTCATGTGATCATGAACTGCTTGTGATGGCTTTGATCAGCTAGATCTCTTAAGCATGGACATGGGAGCATTTGAGAACTCCATCATGTTGTTCTGAACTATCAGTTTTTGATTTAATGCTTTCATATAACCTTCCAATTTGTTCTTGTATGATGTATTTATTTTATGTGTTGTTTTTGATGTTATGATTTGTTCATGATGCCTATTTCGGTGGAGGTTATGAACCGAGAGGAGATACTCTTTCGTTGAGGAGGAATAGTGTGTAGCTCATACATATGATTTTGTGATTTGGATTTACATTTTACATGTGTCATAACCCTAGCCCGAGACGGAATGATATTTTATGAGGGCACTAGTAGTATCCAAGAGGGGAGTAGAGCTTTAAGAAGTGTCATTTGTATTCCATCTTTATGTGGGGAGTAGGCCGAGAGGTATAACTCCTTTGAGAGGATTTCGTGTGTGTCTGAGAGGTCCTCAGCGGATATCTTGATTATATCGGATAGAGGTTGTCTAGTGCATCGAGAGATTGTGCATGAAAATATCTAGGACATAAGTTGCAGACCTTGACTGCAATAGTAGCTAGGTCTATCATCTTCATATTTCAAGTTATCTTAGTTTTGTTTAATGTTTCAGTAGCGAGTTGGAGTTTTATAATGAATTTCATGTCCCAATGATTTCTCATATTCGAGTAATTTCTCTTCTTCTGCATTTGTTCTGTTCTTGCTTGTTTTAAACCTTGAAAACTCCAAAAATATTTCTATTATTTTCCATTCAGACTTTAGATTTAGTACATTTCATTTCTAAAACAAACATATTCCTTTTCTCGATTCGATTTTGTGTAAAATCGAGTAGTCAAGTGGTGAATTTCTTTTTCCATGTGGATTCGCCCCTAAAATACTACAAAGAAGGTTGTGCGTTTGCAGTCGAAGTGTGTGTTTAGAAAATATTTTAAAACTTGTTGATTTCATTGAACTATTTTGGTTGCCCCCAGCTCCAAAAATTCACACCTTCAAATTATGAATTCGGTTCTATTTTCACACATCATCACAACACCCATCAAATTTTTGGTGCCGTTGCCGGAGAGATTGATTTTTCATATTTGACTCTTTATTTGGATCTGAACTGAATCCTTCATTTCCATTATTTATACCCATGTATCATTGTTATTAATCCGCCCCTTTTTCTTTAGTTGGATTGTTTTTCCTTTTTGTACTTGGTTTCTTTCTTTCCTTATCTTTTGTTTAACCCTTATAATCATTGATACTGCACTTAACCCTACTTGTAGCCAAGTTCAAGTAGTGCAGAAGACGAATTGGTGGAGTTTGACCCCGAGATAGAAAGGAACTTTAGAATTCGAAGAAGGAATAAAAGAAACCTAAGAAGAAAATCAAGGATTGGCCGACAAAACCTCAAAATGGCAAATCTAGATGCAAATAAACCACTACAAGAGTTATGTACTCCCACAGTTGTTGGTCTGAATTCTGGAATAGCTCTGCCAGTGGTGAATGCAAACAACTTTTAGTTGAACCCTGACCTTATTGCTATATAAGGACACAACTAGTTTGGAGGATTTCCAACTAAAGATCCTAATCAACACCTCATTACATTCCTGGAGATATGTGAACTTTCAAGTGTAATGATGTGACTAACGATGCCATCAGGTTGAGATTGTTTCCATTTTCTCTTCAAACCGGGCAAAGTCATGGCTCAGGTCAATTGAATCAAAAACTATAATGACATGAGATAATTGGTAGCTGCATTTTTGTCAAGATTCTTTCCCCTTGTAAGATTGTAGGAAAGAGAAACCATATTACCTCATTTCTACAATGGGAATATGAGACAATTTATGAATCCTCGGAGAGGTTCAAAGATATGCTCAGGAGTTGCCCCCACTACGGATTGCAGAAGTGGATGATTGTCCGAACATTCTACAGTGGGCTCATACCTGAGAGTAAGAGCTCCTTCGATTCAACAGCTTGTGGCAGGTTCATGGCAAAGAATACTGAGTAGGGATATAGACTAATTGAAAAAGTCAACCTCAACCATCATATCTAGATGTAAGATAGGGTAAACTGGCATAAACACCACTCCAGCACTATCTTAGGCATTGACAACTAGGACTAGTTCACAACAAGAGTCGAGGGCATTGTCCAAATAGCTACAAAAAAGAAGAGTTTAACTCAGAGCACTCCTTCAAGTCTGGGTGTGTTCTCTGCTGAAGATACCCTTGGAAATATTGTAGTTATCCCCACCTGGTGTGATAAGGAAAAATCTAAAGAAAATCCCCCTATAGACCCAGCTGCACTGCCTTTCCCTCAGAGATTGGAAAAAAGTTCAAAATGACAAGCAATTCACAAGGTTCATGGAGGTATTGAGGAAACTGTAGATAAACATAACCTTTTTTGAAGCCTTACAGCAAATGCCCACGTACTCCAAATTTTTGAAGAACATTGTCAAAGAAGAGAAAAATTGATGTGCACGAGACTATTGCTCTAACTGAAGAGGCCAGTGCAAAAATTCAGACTAAGTTACCACCAAAACTAGAGGATCCTGGCAGCTTTTCAATCCCTTGTGGGATAGGGAATTTGCAAGTAAATAGGGTTTTGTGTTGGGCGCAAGTGTGAGTCTGATACCCTGTCTTTGTACAAGCAGTTAAATGCTGAGGACTTGAAGCCGACCAACATGACCCTACAACTAGCTGACAGATCAATTAAGGAGTCGAGACCAATACATCTATTAAGGAGATTGTACACTTATGGACTATGACGACTTGAGATATCCTGAAGATTTATATACTTACGGGCTATGAAATCCTATCATGGGACATGATATATTGATGAAAATTGGTATGTTCGAGATTTAGATATGATTTGATGTCTAGAAAGATTAGTATTTGATTCGAGACTCTAAAGATTATATTGGAACATAATTCTGAGGATTTGAATGAGTTTTTATGGGATTTCCATCACCACCATTGAATCAGAAAGCAGATTTTATCAAAGGGTCCACATGCAACTATTATCTAACCCTAGGAAACCCTAATCTGTGAGGGTATAAGAAGATTTTGTCTGCAACTTGAGAAGAGAAGCTATGAGCCATTAACTAGAGCTAGAACACCAGAGGATTATTTCAAAGGATTTTTGAAGAGGAGTCGAAACCAATTCATCAGTTGAGGAGATTGTTCAATACCTGTTCAACGTCCAAAAGAGTACTTTCTTGTTCCATATTTTGTTGGGATGAACTTGTATTTAATTTCATTTTCTGTATCTATCTTGTGACAAATTTTGTTTGTAAAAGAATGATTTATTTGGTTTAGAACTTATATGCTTTCATAGACTTCAATTATAATTTTTAGTTGTCTCTTTTCCTAAACATGATTGCTTGAGTTTTATGAGTCTATTTGTTTGATCATTAACTGTGTAGTGTGGTCAATCTTTTATGCAATTCATGTCATGCTATTGTAATCCGTTGAGGACTCGGTAGTGTGTGGTTTGTTAGGTTAACCCGTTAAGGGTGATTTAATAGTTTAAGAAGACATTTGCATGCATCCTGTGATTATAATATGAAAGGTAGAATCGTTAAGGAATACTTGATAGATTGTTGTCATCAGGATTATTGATTTATCCTTTAAAGAAGGTCATATTAATAGGTATCTCTAATCCATCTTGAGAGTCAACCCTTGTAACACTTGTGCATAATTATTTTAGTGTAAAAGTATTAGTTTTATTCTTCATCTTTACTCTCTTCCAGGCCCTAGTCATCACCAATTATCATTATAATTAATCATTTTAATTAATTCGGTTTATGAAGAATCACCAATTTATACCCCTATGTTTGCCTCTTATTAATCTCTGAGATTAGATAGTTACATTAGCTCCGTGTGGGATCAACAACTCTTACACTTTACACTTTAATAATTGAACAACTAGTGCACTTGCTAGCATGTATTTCGATTGAGTTCCCATTTTTTACATCAAGTTTTTGGCACCGTTGTTGGGAAACTTAATTGTTAACTATTCTAATTCTATGTTACTTTGAGATTATTTTTTTTATTTTCTATTTTACTTGTGGCTGTGCACTTTTAAGGAAAAATTCACAACACTAGCCATTTTTCTAGAGGAATCAAGTCGGAGCAATCGACGATTAACTAGAAGCTCAAGTCAACCACTGCACTTCGAACCAAAAATTGAAAGACTCATCCGTGAGTTAAGAAAAGAACTAGCAATGACAGACAATCGAAATGCCGAACATATAGTTGACAATGAAGAAGAAGTTGAGAGGACGGTGAGGGATTATGTAGCGACGAAATACATAGATGCTGAATCTGGAATCACGCTACCCGCCATTAATGCCAACAACTTTGAGATCAACTCTGCCATAGTAAGGGACGATCCGATCATCACAATTCGTGGTGGATTCAGTGAAAGCCCTCACAATCATTTGAATCATTTTCTAAACATATGCAACACTTCAACAATGTCTCAGTGGATGCAACTCGCCTACAGTTATTTCCCATTTCCTTACGCGATAAAGCTTTCACTTGGCTAAAATCTTACCTGCAGATCAGTAACTATTGGGCACAGCTTGTGGAGAAATTTATATAAAAATACTACCCACCTCAGAAAGTTGGAAAGCTGGGGAATGAACTACGGTCCTTTAGATAGGATGATGAAGAGACATTGTTTGACGATTGGGATTGGTTTAAGGAACTCCTCGTTGGGGTGCCTGACAACTAAATTCCTTTGTGGGAGCTTATGGAAGGCTTCTTTAATGGTTTGTGCCAGAGCGACAAGGACAAGATGGATGCCTCAGCTGGAGGCACAATTATGGGCAAGAAGCGCCCTGATGATATATATGAGCTTATCGAAGTTGTAGCACTAAATTCCTGGAGGACCAAAAGATCAATTCATAAACGAGCAGTCCAGAACGTGGCGAATGGAATAGTGGCTCAGCAGGTGTCACTCAACAAGAAGTTCGATATGTTCATGAATCTGGCAAACCAAAGTGATACAAGTGGAGGACCAAGTGTTGAACTCTCCGATGGTAATCATTCCAACAAAAATATGTTTGAAAATGCAAGTTTCGTTTCCAACTCTTTTTCCAGGAACCTACCACCCAAGTTGGAAGAACCACCCAATTTTCTCATGGCGACAAAACCCGAGGCAGCAACTTCAACAACAACCTGGCTACCAGAGGCAACAATACCAACCTCGGCATAAGCCACCACCTGTTGAAAATAAAAGCAACATGGAGGAGCTAATGACAAGGTTCTTGACAACAATGGAGACCAAGATAAACAAAAATGATGCATCCATCAAAAACTTGGAAATGTAGATAGGACAAATAGCGAAATCCTTGGCTGAACACGCACCAGGATCTCTCTTGAGCAACACCGAGGAGAATTCTGTCATTCTAAAGAAACCTTAATCTAGAGGAAGGTAAAAGTCAAGCAAAAGACTATAAAATAGAACTAATCTGCCTAAATGATGCATGCTAAGTATACAGGTAAAAATCGCTAGCAAATGCACTAGTCGTATCAAGTAATAGTTCAATAGTGAGTTGAGTTTCGATCCCACAGGAAACTAGTTATCCTAATGTTAACTCATTAAACTAATGAGAAGGGTACATGGAATTTGGACAAGATGTGTTTCAAAAGAATTTAAAACAAGATAAATGGTAAAGACATGATCAATAATGCATAAGAATGATAGTCATCAAGCACTGGACTCAGATGAATAAGTAAGAAAAAATCTGGTTTAAATAATTAAAATCCAATTTCACAAATTCTTGAGAGGATTAAGGT
This sequence comes from Pontederia paniculata, assembly GCA_001647135.1. Lineage (NCBI taxonomy): Eukaryota > Viridiplantae > Streptophyta > Magnoliopsida > Commelinales > Pontederiaceae > Pontederia > Pontederia paniculata. The sequence goes on along the minus strand of LTAE01002697.1, from coordinate 8,063 downwards.
CTACCTAAGATTTGATGTCCTCTCTAGGATGCACCAACTATCTCAAATCTATAGACTCTATTGTCTTTCTTCAAGATGCCAATCTAGCCTATTAGGATTTTGAGATGCAATAAACTGCAAATATTAAACTATGGATTGATCCTCTCCAGGATGAAAATCTCATAGACCTCACAACCAATACTCCTCTCTAGGATTATATTAGATGTGGTATGAAATGTGTGACTAAAATAATTCAAATATCAATTTGAGATCTAAATGAAAATGATAAATCTGCTATTCCTCTCCAAGATGCTAACATATCATAACATAACAAAAAACATACAAAGGCATGAAGATTGCAAGACATACAGAGAAGAAATAGGATAAAAAAGACTTCTATATAAAACTAGGTTTTTCTAAGTTTTTCCTTTACAATATAAATCTCCAAAAGTAAGATCTCATAATTACATGGGAGTTCGTCCGTGTATACAATAGGAGAAGAAGATAAATTACAACAACAATTAAACACTGAACTTTTACACCTTTAATTCGACGATCACCTTCAAAATTTGGCAATACTTAGTTTTCTCCTTCTTTAGCTCTCCCAGGCTTGAAGCATCACCTCTTTGAGGTTTTCAGGGCTATTTATTGGGTAGAAGAACCCTAGGCATGATGATAATCATCCATATGAAGATTAGGCTTCAAAAGAAATTAGAACCATCGAAAAAGAACTTGAAATGGCCTTAAAATCTCGAAAATAATCTTTCCCTACATATCATCATGGCTTGTGACAAAAAATGTCAAGGGCATGATCGAACACTATAACTTGGCGCGGGTCTCATCATGGCCCGTGACTAAACTATCACAATCGTGACTGAACAATGATATTTGGCAGCATATGTGTCACGGCCTATGATATGGGAATCACGATCGTGATCGAACAATGTCTTTTCTCTTCAAATGCGTCACGCCCATGACAAAAGTGTCACGACCGAGACTGAACGACCTCGGCTACTCTAGCACGACCTCGGCATAGGCATCACCGAACATTTATCATTCTCCTCAGAGGGTCATGGCCCGTGGTATCACGACCGTGATCGAAGCTTCATTATTCCTCAACTTGACATCACGTCTGTGACAAAAATGCCATGGCCGTGATCGAAGCTTTGCTTTTCTCCTTGTCGACGTCACGGCTCATGACAAACTTGTCATGGACGTGACCGAAGACCAAATATTTACTTCCCCTTTGTTTGTACTCCAATTTGACTCCCGCTGCTGATGGCCTTTCTCCAACATGCTACCTATTGTCCTGGACATGCAAAAATACCAGTTATGTAGCCTCTGACTTTGAAAAATAAAAAAGAAGTAAAACAAAGAGTAAACCAATACATATGACAACAAAATGCATGGAAAATGATATGAATATGATAGGGAAAATATGACAAATTTGCTACGCATCAAATTCCCCAAGCTTAAACTATTGCTTGTTCTCAAGCAAAATTCCAGAGCAAATGCTCAAGACAATTCCATCATAACATCGACCATGCAGACCACTACTTTCCTTGCACCCTTTCTCTCATGCTCCTCACTAGCGATGCACTTTCACCTATCCTCCTGCTTCACAAAATTTTGACTTATAAAAAAACTTTAAACATAGTCACTCATAGCTTAAAGAAAAAAATCTAACAATATACAACATTAATGATGAATGCAAACGTGTCATGGAGCTTGTACTATTGAACACTGCATATCAACGATATTTATTCACTTTTTCGAGTTCTAATAAAACTAGGCAATTGACTCAACACTTGGTGCTTCTCCAATTTGCACAAGGTGGTCCATCTAGACTTTCGATCGGTGTATCCAAGACCAGTTGGCCTTAGGTCACCAGGCATGACCCCCAGACTATTAAATCACCCTTAACAGATTGACCTAACAGACCACAAACGAAAATGCCCTTAACGGGTCAGAATCGCAGGATACGAATTGTTTCAACTCGAAAGTCAATAATTAGTTCTACAAAATTTATGAACTAACAAAGGACGTGTCAATAGTCAACTAATTAATTCAATCAAAACTAGAGAAAAGAAATGCACTCAACAATCATGTTCATGAAGAATCAATTCAATGAAAAGTATCATATGCTATAAAAGTTCTACAGTAGCAAATAAGATCAATAGAACTAACACAAAATATTTAGAATAGGTTTTGATTGCAGAATTCGTCCTATGACGTATGGAACAGAAGATACTCCTATGGATGTCAAGAAGACGACGAACAACTCCTTAACGGATGATGANCGGTGTATCCAAGACCAGTTGGCCTTAGGTCACCAGGCATGACCCCCAGACTATTAAATCACCCTTAACAGATTGACCTAACAGACCACAAACGAAAATGCCCTTAACGGGTCAGAATCGCAGGATACGAATTGTTTCAACTCGAAAGTCAATAATTAGTTCTACAAAATTTATGAACTAACAAAGGACGTGTCAATAGTCAACTAATTAATTCAATCAAAACTAGAGAAAAGAAATGCACTCAACAATCATGTTCATGAAGAATCAATTCAATGAAAAGTATCATATGCTATAAAAGTTCTACAGTAGCAAATAAGATCAATAGAACTAACACAAAATATTTAGAATAGGTTTTGATTGCAGAATTCGTCCTATGACGTATGGAACAGAAGATACTCCTATGGATGTCAAGAAGACGACGAACAACTCCTTAACGGATGATGAACTTCCTCCTCAGCAGCCCTTCGGATTAGTTTTGTTCTCTGGCTTCAAGGTACAGGTTGACGGCTCTTAGATTTTCCTTATCTCTGGATAGAATATGGAAATATGAGATGAGTTATGTGCCTCAAAGATTATCCAAGATCCCTCCCCCTGAATGCAAATGAAATCCTTTTATACCTAGGGTGTCTTAGAGTTAGATCAACATTACATATGAACCCTTGGATCAAATCTGCTCCTCGATCAACGGTTCGTTACAGTATGTCACGGCCCATAAGTGGTTGTCTTCGTTATTCCTCAGATCGTCACGGCCTGTGACGTAAATTTACGGCCCTTAACTCAGGTTCCGAATAGGTTCTGCTCTCGGATTCTTCATATCTTACAACCCGTAAGAGTGAATCACGACCCATAATTTGTCTGGACTTGAACTGTTGCTGCTGTTAAGGTCGTGATATGAAGTAATGCTCCATGAAATCTGTCTTCATGGCCCGTGATAGGTTGTTACGGCCCGTGACAAGTCTGATTTGAAATTGCAGCGTTTCGGCATAGGTCGTGATACACGCGTTGTGGTCGTGATAACCGTCCTAACGGCCCGTGATAGGTCATCACGGCCCGTAACTCGTAAGATGGAATGTTTGCTGCTGCTAATACTGATGCATCACGACCCGTAACTTGTGGTCATGGCCCGTGATGGAATCCAAGAGTTGATTTCTCCTTTTTGACGATGCTCCTTCCCAATTTTCAGATAGATTTAGATGCTTCTTCCGCCTATCCATGTGATTTCCTACCAATGAACACCAAACATGAGTAGATTTTGAAATTGAACAAATATAAACGAATAAAGTAAAAAATAGATGCATGTAATGTGAAAATGACTCAGAATAATACCTAATGCAGACCTTAAAATATGTTGTAAAATGCATGCATCATCCAAAAGGGTAGTATTGTAGTCAGATTGTGGTGCAATTTCTGGAATTGGAATCTCCTTTATTACTGCAGGAGCAGGGTTCTTCCTTGTAAATCTCTTAGTGGCCACTGTCTTCCTCCTCGTAGTTGGAACTTTAGGTTCATTGCCAGCTGATTTCATGGGTGATGGCATGGCGAATTCAGAAACTGGCGTGGCTTGTGCAACATCCTGAGGCATCTGATTTGTCTCTTTGTCCTTAGCTAACTTCTTCTTAAAACACTCTCCCATTTGATTCTTTTCAACAATGGGCAATTTCCTCTTCTTCCCTGTATCTAACTCTAGTGGTACTAGTCGGCCCTTGGGAGGAGTGCCACACGCATATGGGGAGCTCGAAACACAAAGAGGGATGACTCTGGGATCAACACAATAGTTGGAGTGATGTGAAGTGTGGGGTAGAATACAAAATGACCACAGGTTAGGGCGTAAACCAGGGTCAATCTTCTTTGAAAGATTGCCTTCACTTCAAATTTTAATATTTGTAAACCTAACACACTCCTATCACCGCAAGTATATGGCAATCGTCGAGTACTTCAAGTATCGATCCACAGGAAACTGTTTTCACGCTTCTATTACCACTTTTCCTCAGTCAAGCTCTCACGGTTGGGGCTTGACACTAGAGGTCCAAGCACTAACCGAAATAGGTGAGAGGTAATCAACAGAAATATTTTTTTTGGGTTTTTAAAATAAGAATTACAAAAATTAAAAGAAAGATAATTCTAATGAGAAGAGGACACCAGAACCCTGGGTTCATCTCTAAATCACACCCACCTACTCATTGACGTGAAATTAGATAAAGTCACCCAGACCCTTACACCACGGGTCAAGGCAACCCCGCTCTCGCGGTGATTGCTCTACNGTCAAGGCAACCCCGCTCTCGCGGTGATTGCTCTACCTTTCACCTTCTCACTCTCGCGGTGGAGGCTCAAGGCTTGACAAAATGTAATATGGCCATAGTCACACTCTCTCTCTAGGAGGAGAGCTCACAATCTTGAATCTCGATCCAAGATTATAAATCTTGACACCCAAGTTCTAGAGGGGTACCGCCTCTCAACGTGCACTGACCTATTTTCAAAGGGAGATCAAAATGTTTAGTTACAGAGTTTCTCAGGTCGGAGCATCACTCTGCTCTCGCAGCGGTAACCTGATCAGTAAGCCCCCACTCTCGTGGCGTATGCTCATGGGGCCGACTAAGAGAATTGTTCCCCAAGCTACCTATCAAGCCTCTCTCGAGGTCAAGGCAACTCGGTTCCCCTCTCTATCTAAATCTATAAGTAAATTCAAGATATCGTTACTCGTTCCTGGTCAAGCTCTAGAAGTAGGGGCAAACTCTCACCTATCCCCTAACTCAGAAGGTATAACCTGAACTAAGGTTCCCCCAAAATTCATCACTAACCTCTCGGCTCATTGTGTGAAGGTGGCAACACTATAAGGTCCTTATGGACAGTGTGCACTTGGGAAGAACCAAATGAATAACAAAGGAACATAAAACACAATCCATCAACATAATTTAGCACACGAGATTAAGTGGATGATAGAAAAGATGAAGTTCAAAACATTTCAAAGCAAACAAGTGGAAACCGAGTATCCCCCGACGATAGGAGTCTACCCGGACATCCTGAGTATAGAAGTTACATAAACAAAATAATGTCTGGCCAAGATAGTTGCCGGAAAGTAAAGTTAAGTGCAAAATAATAAAGCTCCGGCGTCCGCCCCTCCCCTTTGGTCACGTCGTCCTCTTCCCCTTTTTATGCCCTCCGTGTCATCTTCAGACCTTCCCCTTTGCGCTTCCCCAAAAATTCGGAGGTGAGAAGCACTTCCAAAATTCAAAATCCCCTCAGTTCTGCAAAATCCAGGTGTCAGTTATGAAAGTTACCCCGGTTCCTCGGCTACAACCACAAAATTGGAAAGGAATTCAAAATTTCGAATGTTCAAATAGCTGAAATCATGGAGTCCGGTTAAAACCTCCTTAAATTAGCTTAGATTCCGAAAATTCAAAAATGATGATGTTGTATATTCATAATGCCAAAAATGGAAATAAATCTGCAAAAAATTGTTTACAAAAATGGACATTTGGGTAAGCTTTTTGGAGATTGGTCAAGCTATTGAGGTATACCCTTTCCTGTCATCAAATTCCTCCAAACCTAAACTTTTGCTTGTCCTCAAGAAAATATATTAGAGAAATTAAGATCAAAAGGTATGGTTCAAATCCGATCACAAAATAAACAAGTATCAATTTACCCAACCTTAAGATAATAAATCTTTGAGCACCAGTTATCGATTATTAGCGGATTAAGATTATGAATAGGGATCACTAAAACGAATAGGGCTTGCTCTAGAGCTTACCCCAACTTGTTTTGCTAGATTCAACCTGTTTTAGACTTGGGGCCCTTCCTCTTTGGGACTAGATGAATAACCTAGCCCCTATGTTCTTTTACCGCCATCTTACATATAATTCATTTTTCAACTAAACCCATATGTGCTTCCCTAGTTGGGAAAGAAAGGTGTAACTTGACCCCCCTCAACACGGGCCTTGCTTTTCTTCCGAGAATACTTAGCTTGGGTGTTGGAGGTGCGGTGCAATACTCATGTCCTAAACAGAGGAGTAGTCAAGTTTCGGTTCCCCACAACACTATCCCACACATTTCTTCCTAGATTACTCTGGTGGGGTGCCCAGGGTGTGAAGTTCATCACATACTCGAATCTCTGGATAGAGATAAACATAGTAGATACAACCTTTCTAGCTTAGGTCAGTAACACAAGTAGGTTGGAGGGAAAACCTATTTATTTTCAAGGCTTTCTTTTTTCAATATGTTTCAGATCCAAGGGGATAGAGGTTAAGCTTCTAAATCTAAGATCAGGATTATTTCAAAAATTTTGATAAGTTGCCTAGGTTTTGATCCTAATTCAGAGGCAAATTAGGTTTTTTTTCAAGTTTGAGTTTATGGGTGCTCAAGAATATAAAAATCTTAGGGCTGTCAGTTCTGAAAACATGTTCACAATGCTCTCTAATTTTTAAGTTTAGTGCAAGCAAAAATTTTAAGCATGGGGCAAGCAAATAGACAGATTCAGGTTATAGGGTCAAGTTCAATAGCTAGGGGACAATTTCAGAGTGGTCAGGGACCAGAGGTAGGTAATCTCAGAAAAATCTATATACACATTATTAATGGTACAAATATAATGACAAAAAGGTGTAGAGCGTACCATTGTCTCCACCAAACTTAAAGTCAACACTGTCCCAGTGTTGATTAAAGGTGGGAGAGGACCGGGGTTTAAGAGCTGGAGGGTGGAGTTCGGGGAGCTGATTGCTGTGCTCCCAGGTGTTGCTCAAGTCTCTTAATGTTGGCTGCCTGCTCGCCTAGTATTTTTATGACCTTTTTCAGGTCCTTCTGCTGTTGTTCGCTCTGCACACACAAGGATTTAATCAAAGAATTTTGCATTACCATTTGGGTCGCATAAGCGTCCAGCGTGGCAACTGATGTGCTGAAGGTGGCAGAGTGGGGTTGAGCTACTTGAATTGCTGGGGGAACGTTTTTCTTCTTGGCAGTTGGGGTTGGTGCTTCGAGCTCCTCCTGGTCTTCATCGCTCGCTACATCAGTATAGCAGATAGGTGCTAGGACCCAATTCTTGCCCTTGGTGATTGAAGTCTTGGAGGAGTTGGGGAGGCGCAGTGGAGACGAGCGTGGGTTATTCAGGTAGAAAAGCCCGTCGATCTGTGCAATAATCTTCATATTTAGGAGGGTGATGAGATCTACCTTTCCTATAGTGCTCGAGCAGACATCCATGTCATAAAAATCCAGTCGGCAGGCTTCAGCAATTGGTGTGAACAGTCCTCTGAAGATGATGACTCCACTCTTCTGGCTAGCGAAGTTCAAGAAGTTCCTCAAGGCAAGCTCGGTGATGTCGATGGTTAAGCCTTTGAGAAGCCCCAAATTACATATAGTTTGCTTTCCTAGACCATCTGTTCCGCGTTGGTGCGGCTAAAAATAGTGTTGGCGAGCACATGGTGGACATACTTCACTACTGGATTTGAGATGCTTGACGCCTTGGCATTCCGGTTGTACTCTTCATCAATGCCGGTGACAAGCTGATGCAAAGTGTGGAGTAAGGTAGATGATGACCACAGGTTATGGGGTTAACCAGGATCGATCTTCTATATAGAATGTTCTTCACTTCAAATTTTACTATTTATGAACCTATGCACACTCCTATCACCGCAAGTATACGGCAATCGATGAGTACTTTAGGTGTCGATCCACTAGGACACTTTGTTTTCACGCTTCTATTCCTACCCTTCCTCAGCCAAGCTTTCGCGGTTAGGGGGCTTGACACTAAAGGTTCAAGCCCTAACCGGAGTAGGTGAGGGGTAATCGATAGAGGTA
>LTAE01002696.1:46736-77144 GCA_001647135.1 Pontederia paniculata | reverse complement strand
CCTCATCACATATATTCTCCTTCTGATGCTGGTCGACCGCTTCATATACTTAGGACGCCCACTGCACACATGTAGTTCTTCTGATATATAAATTGCGCATGCACTGGTCGTCCATTCCTTCAACTCAGGTCGACCACTACTCTGAACTTGGAATCCTGTTATAGAAATCAGCTCAATAAGTTCATCAGTACAGACTGAGTTCACTTACAAATTTGTGATCATTCAAAACATTCTTGGGATCCTAGATTCAACAAGCTTCATGTTCACGGGCGTGACAATGGTCATGACCAATCGTCTCGTCTTTGTCACAGCCGTGAAAGTTGTTTCAGAGATGTGATGTTCAATTCACGGGTGTGACTCCTAGCTAGCGGGTTGACATCATCGATGCCTATTCGATTCACAATCGTGATAAACGTCATTGGTTCTTCTCCAAAACCTAGAACTCCATTCCAGGACAATCCATGGTGGCTATAGTCCTCGTCACCGTCTCCGTCACGAAATTGATTTAGATATATTATTTGTAACAACATGGTCGAGGAATTATTTCAATGCAGAAAGTGTATCATTATCAGTTTCCTATAATTCTTATATTAAATCATGCACATATATATTACCCTAAGGTTGATCCTTTAAAAACATACCTATTTGTGATGGATTTTTCTTGTTTTTTGTTAACATTCTAATTGTTCTTGCTCTAATTTCCTTGAAATCCGTGCTATATTCGATCTACTTCACTTACCCCTTTTTAGCATGAATTTAGGAGAGAGAGAGAAAAGAAAAGAGAAGAAGAAGAAGAAATCACAAGAGAGAGAATGAGTTTCCTACCTCTACACCCTAGGGAGAGAAGAAGAGAGAGAGAGGGGAGAGGCTCTATGGCTTGAGGGAGAGAATAAAAATAATGAGGCCTTCTCCCCCTATAGAATCTATATATAGGGTGCTCAAGGACTTCTACAACACTTAATCCAATTCAAAATCTAATATTTTATTTAATTCCAAGAACTAATCTTGATTAAATATTTATTAATTCTAAGAATAAGTTTGGATAGCACTAAGAACACTAAAATAATAGGATAGTAATTTGACATGGACTTACATATATATATATATATATATATAATTTTCCTAATCCTAATTATATATGATCTTATCTCATCTTTTGTTTTATCCTTTTTATATACTTTTTTGTTACCTAAAATTTGTTGGGTGTTAAATAATAACCTTCATAAAAATGAATTTATCCTCGAATTCAGTCATGCCATCTATCTATCTGTGGTCCATCTCTAATCTTATCAATAGGGTTTAGTAGGGTTTGGCTGCTCTGATTTTCATCTTGGCATGCCCCATGCTCATGTGGGGTCTGTTCTTGATTTTTATCGGGACACCTTGGAGCCATATGCATTTACTATGAAATTTCAATATTGCAAGTAACATCTAAACATTAACCATTAAATTCTTCTACCTTTACTCATGATAACTCATTAAGACAATCTATACTCTTCTTGATGGCACTGTGATGGTTCATGACACTTGCACTTGAACTCTATTTTCTTAGAGACAACTAAGAAGTGTCTCTCGTCAAACTCTAATACCTAATTATAACATTCCCAACCCATTCAAGAAATTGTCCACTTTGGGCTCATGGCCCGCATAGATTTAAAGTGGTGGCAAAATTGAATGGTGAGAGGGACCACCTTCATATTTTGTCCATGTGGGGCTAACCCTTTGGCCTCTTGCCTTGGGTCCTTACATTCTTTCCTCTTCAGGGCTCACCGTCCTCGTTGAGTCATCCCACATGCATCAAGTGAGCAAGCGAGGTTAGCTCTAATACCTAACTATAACGCCCTCAAATTCATACCCTTCCACGTGGCAAAATACAAACTTGGAGGCGCTATGATATTCTTCTTTGACTTAATATTTGACCAAAAGACTAATAAATACAATGAACACATAATGTAAAATCAATAACTTTTAAAATAAAAATCCATTAAACAAGTCTAGTTAAAATAAAAAAATTCTATTACATTGTTCAAGAAAGAAAAGACATAACTAATAAATGTTTGACAACTTAATACAAAAACTAAAATAACTAAAGACTAGACTCCTAATATGTGCAAGCCACGATCATGAACATCTGCCTCACTAGTGCCATCACTTATTAATTTTGCTCACTACCAGCAGGATCAAAAGCAAGGGAGACTATCTTTCTATGACCGATGAAACTCAATATGTAATAATAATAATCAAGGAAAAAACACGGCAAATAAAACAAGGAGATAGAAATAATATGTTATGATAGTCAAAATTTCTTATGTCTTGAAGTCTCCAGCTGCCTCTGACTCATGTCTTTAATTCTATTGCCTTTTTGTTCAAAAGTTCATGAGATGGCTAGTGAGATGTTTGAACTAGCAAGGATTGTTATTCTTGAGCAAATATTCTCCCAAAATAATGCCATATCACCTTATCCAATAATCCATGTAACCCTCGACATGATCTGGTTCCAAGCATCAATAATTTCTTGCCATAACCAAGAGCCACGTGGTCTTCCCGAGCTTGCAACCATTTGATTGGCACCCTCCGTATTTAGCTATCACAAGCTGGACCCGTAGCTCCTATGGTCTAGCCAGAACACCCAATCCTAACTTGGACAAAAAGGTAATGTTCAACATACTCACATTGTTAAGGCTGATGACTCCCTTGTCTTTCGGTTGTTGCATTATCTCCCAATTGATTGCATGAACTTTCCTTTGATCCAACGAGTGCCCCTAGACAAAGCTCTTATTGGACTAACTGCTCATAATAGGCACATTCACAGTTATGACATCAGTGCACTAATGTGCATGATGATGCACATGTGCATGATTCCATAAACGAAAGCACACATGCACGATTATGTAATCGTGCATGTACATACTCTTCTATATAAAGGAGTCCGATCTCTTGTGCAGTAGTACGATAAATGCTGAGAGGATGTTGAGATTTCGCTCGAAGTTCAAGTACTTGGATTGTGATATTGCATTCTCCTTCCTATTGTGATTGAGTTCCCGATGACATGTACAAACAACATAGAAAAGCCTACGCCAATCTCGTTTCTTTCGACGACAGATATTTAGGTCCTATGGAGCCTTTCATAAGAAGAGCATGTGATCAGGGATGGATGTAAGTATAGGGTGGGTGGGGAGGGGGCATCCTCCCACCCCCAACTTTTTTTAATTTTTTAATATTTAGATATATTCTTTGTGATTCTATATTAATTAAGAGATTAATTTCTATAATTTACCCCTATTGTAGTTTTATATTTATTAAGAGATTAATTACTATAATTTTCCATCCCCCTTCCCACCAAACAAAAGGTTCAGTAGCAAGATTTCTCCACTTTCAAAATTTTAATTAATACTATAAATAATTATGTATTAATTAGAATATTTGTTACTATAAATAGGAAAGGTGTATGTTAATAAAAATTTTATATCTTAAACTTTTATTCCTTGTTGAAATCGAAATCATCTCTCAAGAGCATAAAAGGATTTTGCTCTCCTGTAAAATCACATTTGTGTTGCCCATCTTGATAAAAAAAGTTTAATCTACTCTTTTTTGCCGATAGAGAATTCAAGGCACACATAAAGTTGTTCGATCCATATTTCTCTAGAGGACTCTAATTATTTTTTTATTGTTAGAATTTTTTTCCTTCTATTCGCTTCAAGATTTTTTTGTCCAATTATAATAGTTATTCACATTAAATACTAAATTGAATGTTACTACTTATAATTAAATTATTAATTAATTATGACATATATTGTTATGTAGTTATGTAACTAAATATAATTTCATTTTTTTAAGGTTTTACTCAAGCGTAATAAATCAAACATTTCATTTGGGTAATCATTTATTGCAAAGGTATGTGGGTCTTGGTTTATTAATTTGAAAATATTAAATTTTATTTTCTTGAATAAATTTTAAATATTTGTTGTAATGCATATAATCTTTGTTCATAAATACAAAAATATAATTAATTCTTTTTTAAAAGAAAAAAAATACTTAAATATCAAGCTTAATTGATCAGCCAAATACTTCTATGGATATGTCCAATTGACTAATATTAGTCAAATGAAGAGTCAAAGAATTGAGATCGATCAAAATGTTGATGTCAACTCATTAGCACGAAATCCAAGCTTGCGACGTCAAATATGAGAATATCTTGTTGACACATAAGATGAAATTCGAAGAGCTTATATTAAAGTCGGTCCATGTCAATGCATTCTTAAATAATATCCAAAATCTAGACAAAAGCATCAAAGAAATTTATAACCATCATGGTTTAAATTATTTGAATCATGGTTAAAATATTCTCAATCTAAAAATGTTGTATTTTACCTTTCATTTTATTTATTTCACAAGCAAAATGGTTCTTCTAGATCAAATGCATTTTACTTTAGATGGATTTCGAAGCTTAAAAAATGTGAGAGATGACAAAACTTGTGCATTTTTAGCAAATATTGGAAAGGATTCAAATTCTTCTCATCAAAATGTTGAAAAAAAAGATTTGATGGATCTCATGGATCAATCTTCACATATTTAAAAGAAGTTTGAAATATATATCTCAATAAGTTCATGAAAAGAAAATTTGGTTAAAAGTTTCAATTGACGTAGCAAACTTGATTGCATTTTAGGCATGTGCTTTTAGAGATAATGATGAAACAAAAATGTCAAAAAGGCCTAAAAATTTTCATGAGTTGCTTCATTTGATTTCATCTTATAATGATGAAGTGTCAAATGTTTAGACAAAGCTCTACAAAATACCTCCTACACTTCACCTAGAATATAAAAAAGAAATTTTGCATATCCTTTCAACTAAATACAAAAATGGTATTCGTGAAGAAATCAATGATGCAAAATTTTGTATCGTAGTTGATGAGGCACGAGATGAGTGAAAAAAGAGCAAATGTCTATTGTATTAAGATTTGTTGACAAAAATGAATATGTGAAAGAAATTTTCTTAGATTTGTTCATGTTCAAGATACTATTGCATCAACATTGATGAGATATTTTTTGTTTTATCTAAGTACAACCTTGATGCTCAAAACATCCAAGAACAAGATTATGATTGTGCAAGTAATATGAGAGGTGAATGAAATAGGTTGCAAGTTCTAATTTTAAATGCATGTCCTTATCCCTATTATGTTCATTATGACACATCATTTACAATTAGCATTGGTTGTTCATTCAAATGATGCAATCATAATCCATCAATTTTTTACTAAGTTAAGCTTTATTGTTAATGCAATTGGTGCTTCATGCAAGGGTAATGATCAACTGAAAGATGCTCATGCAATAAATATTGTACTTTTGCTTTCTATAGACGCGCTTCAAACTGGAAAAAGACTTGATCAAATAGGAACTTTACAAAAATCTGGAGACACTAGGTGGAGTTTACATTTGAGATATATATCTAAATTGATTGAGATGTTTAATGCAACATATGAAGTTTTGTTGAACATTATTGATGTTGGAGTTACTTCAGCCCAACATGCAGAAGCAGATGAAGCGTATGAGACATTAACTTCTTTTGAGTTTGTGTTTAATTTATATTTGATGAGAAAAATCTTTGATATTACTCACATGTTATGTCAGAATTTGCAAAATCAATCTCAGAATATCTTGAATGTAATTCATCTTGTTACATCTACTAAGTTGGCCATTCAAAAATTACGTGATGATGGATTTGATGGTTTAATTAATGAGATGAAAACCTTTTGTGAATCATACAACATACCTATTCCAAATTTAAATTGCACCTTATTTTGATATCAACAAAATGGCATTTCGATGGCACATTATTATAGAGTTAACATTTTTAATATTGTGATTGATTCTTAATTGAAAGAATTGAACAATAGTTCAATGAACATACAATGGAATTACTTGTTCTCAATTCTATTTTGGATCCAAAGGAGATGCACTGGTTATTCAGAATTGATAATATTTGTCAATTAGTGCACAAATTTTATCCTCAAGATTTTGTTGAACATGAATTATTGCAACTGAGAGTACAATTTGAATATTTCGATCATGTCAAAAACCTTTTTTATTTCAAAGAACTATTGACTATATCATATTTGTGTTTATGGATGGTGAAAATAAGGAAGTCTAATATTTATCTTCTTATATATCGAGTGGTGACTCTTATTCTTACTCTTCCAGTTTCTACAACTACAACCGAGCGATCCTTTTCAGTGATGAAATAATAAAAAATAGGCTTCACAACAAGATATATGATGAATTCTTCTCATATCGTTTGCTAGTTTATATTGAAAAGGAAATTGTTGAAAAGTTTATCATGGATTCATACGTAGATGATTTTTGTGATTTGCACGAAAGATGATCTCTTTTTTGACATGGTAACTAGTGTGGTGTTTTTTATTTTTGTTATCAATAAATATTACTTGCCATAAATTTAAACTTAAGTTTTTTTTTTATTTTTGTATTTTTTTTAATTTAATTTACTTTTCCATTTCCCCTCCCTAGATTTCTAATCTCGAGTATGTCCCTGCATATGATGGAATGGGTTGGATAACAACATGTGCAAGTGTAGCTTTATTGACCACGATATTGTGACAATCCTAACCATTTAGTTTTGCTTGTACCCTCATGATCAGATGTTTCAAATCGCCCCTTCTTATTTGTTCGTGGATGATAGGGACACCAAAATACTTCCCCATGGATTCAACAGGGGAAGGTAGATACACACAATATATTGGATGCAGACTTGCAGAAGAGCACGACTTGGAGAAGAAAATTTCAAGGATTGTTTTTTTTGCTCATCTTTTGACCAGATACTTCATTGGATCGATTTAGAACTCTGAGAATGGTCCTTATTTGGGTTGTAGAGGCCTCAACAAATAAAAGGAGATCAACAACATGCATTAGATGAGTAATTGAGGGTCTCGCTCTTCCAACCTTAAATGGACATGTTCCATTAATAAACGAGATAATGTTCAATATGAAGTATGAAAAGGTAAGCTCATAGAGGACATCCATGTCTAATGCCACATCCCATGCTAAAACTCTCGACGGGGATGTTGTTTCAGAATAATCGTATTGTTACAAAGATAACACAATCCAAAATAGTTTCTCGGAGTCTAGGGGGCAGGTGAATGCTTCTAAGTGTAATGTCCCCAGACACACCCCGTCACGTGGCAGAATGCCTTCTTGAGAGTGCTACGCATACATCATATTATAACTTGACTTTATAGTTGACTCTTTGATCAGTCAATAAAATGTGAAAATCAATAAAACTTAAAATTTTCAAAATCCAACCTTAATAAAATAAATATGCGAAAGTCTTACATCATATATAAAGGTCTCAAAAGTTCAACTAATATAACTTGATAAAAATACTAAAAGAAGAGATACTATGAAACACTAAGTCATGTGCAACTACATTCACCACGAGCATCGGTCATCGCATGCACCACCAACATACTGTTACTACAGACTACTCATTTACAAGATTCAATATAGGGGGAAAAACACTTACCATGAGCTATAATGTCCAGTAATGTAAGTCAACAATAGATAAATATGACATGATAAATAAATGCAGGAATAAGTTAATGACATAATTAAAATATAAATGATTCCTTTAACATAACCTTTTATTCTTACTTAACTTTCATCATCTTTTACATACTTACTTTCATCATCTCTAGCATACTTACTTGCATCATCTTTAACATACTTACTTTCATCATTTTTAGCATACTTTCTTACATCATCATTAACTTTACTTTCTTGGATAAGGAGTGATTTATGACAGGTAGTCAAACATCAATCACTCTAAGCATATTTACTTTACCTAAGGAGTAAGCTAAGATCGATGGTCAAACATCAATTATTCTAATATTTTTCTTTACATAAAGAGTAAGTTATGACCAAGGGAAAACATCAATTACTCTACATAATCAATCATCATACTTTAACTTTTATCTTTTGTCAATCGATCATTATCTTCAATCAATCATCGTTAACCTCTAATATATGACAATGCAATAATTAAATCAAGTGATTATCTTTATTATCTTTGATTTATTTCATTAGTGACTTTGAGGGTTTTTTAATGACTTTGAATTGGCTCATGAGTCTTGCATAAATCATGACCAATGAGGATGATCGAGAAATTCTTTCGTTGCAGGGCGAGGAGAAGCCAAGCAACAAGAACTGGGTGGCAGTTGTTCTTCCCGTCCTATCTTTAAAACACTATGCTTCCAAACTTTAACAATACATGGCGACCTCATCATTTAATTTAGATGAAGCATGGTTGACCCTTATCTTGTCCACATACTAAGTAATCCTTAATAAATAAGAAAATCTATCATTATTATCTAGGGTTTTTAATAAAATAATATTCATAATCTTTAAATTAAACTCTTAAACTTCTGTCATCCCCATCTGTATTAGGCTTTCAAAAATAACTTTTCAATAAATTAAAATAAATTTCTCAATACCCGTCATGGCCCGTGAAGGGATGCTTCACGGCCGTGACCGAACGTCATCCTTTTCTTTTCGTCATCACGACCGTGACTTCATTCTTCATGGTTGTGACCCTCAGGTTTTGTTCCCACGTTTTTGGGGGCATGACTTCCTCCATCACGGGCGTGACTTCGATGATAATGGACATGATTATTCTCTTCATGGCCGCTACCTAATCTCACGGCTTGTGAAGTCCCCTTCACAGCAGGTGAACCAAGAGTTCACGAGCCTGAGGGCTCCTTCATGGTCGTGACCATAGATGATGCCTCCTTAACCTTCATCTCCTTCACGGGCGTGAGCCAACCTTCACAACCCGAGATCTTAAGTTCACAGTCATGAATCCCATCTTACGGCCTTGACAGTAAATCCCATTCTCCTTCCTTCATTTGCTTCACGGGCGTGAAGACCATCTTCACGACTCGTGCTTCTCAGGCTCACAGTCGTGAAGACCATCTTCATGGCCGTGACTTATGATCATTTTCCTTCGCCTTTGGTACATTATGGTGAAGTTTGTCTTCACAACCATGACCGGTGCCATCACGATCATGAAACTCTTTTTCACGACTTGATGACGTAGGAACTTTATTATTATGATGATTATGATCGGATTAAACATCCTAGTCATCATCTTAACTATTGTTATCTAGCATGAACCCTAGCATAAAATTTATTTGACATGAACAAGTTTTATCTAAAGGGATCCACCTATTTACATATCGAATTTCGTAGGGTCTTCATTCTATTTTAATCTTCTCCTCGTTTCACGTGTTGTTTCATATTTCCTTCACATTCTCCTAGGTTTTATCATAGGTTTTAGGAGAGAAAAGAGGGAGAGAGAGAGAGAGTTCTTACTAAATCATCTTGAGGGGGAGAGAGAGAAATAGAAAGACAGAAAATCTGGTGGGTTGGGACTTCACGGGAGAGAAAGAATAAAATTGTGAGGCTTCCTATAGGTCATATTTATAGGTGTTTCTAGTTAGGATTTCTCCAAGTTTAGTTTAACTTTAACTCTTATCTCTAACCCTATCTCAATTGGAGTCCAACAATAAAAAGGGTTTAATGAAGGTGAAACACTCTTCATGTGTTTTACAAGAAAATACTCATATGATTAATCGTCCATTTTAAATGTATGCTTCAGATTAAAACAAGCTACTTGAGTCCTTTGTGATAGGAAAGTACCCTATAAGGTTAAAGAAAAATTATGTCGTAATGCAATAAGACCAACAATTTTATATGGTAGTGAATGTTGGGCTATAAATGGACAACATGAACTTAAAGTAGGGGTAGCTGAAATGAGGATGTTGAGATGGATGTGTGGTCATACTAGAAAGGATAAGATTAGGAATGATCATATACGTGAATGAGTCGGAGTGGCCCCTATTAGCGAAAAGATGGTAGAGAATAATTTGAGGTGATTTGGACATGTTTAGAGAAGACCATTAAATGCGCCAGTAAAGATGATAGATCAAACAATCTGGAGTCCGATTAAAAGAGGGAGAGGGAGACCAAGGCGAACACTTGACGATCTAATAGAACGAGATCGATTGACGAATAATATACCCAAAGATTTTGATACTGATAGAACGCAATGGCGTCGTCTGATCTATGTAGCCGACCCCACCTAGTGGGATAAAGTTTTGTTGTTGTTGTTGCTTCAGATTAAAACAATTTAAAACCACCTAACTAATATGGAATATAATATAGTTTTAAATTATTTTAATATGGACCACATTTAAATTGATGATTAATTATATGAATGTTTCATCGTAAACACATGGAAAGGTATTTCACCTGCATTAAATCTCAATTAAAATATTACTTATTTAATTTAAATTCTGGTTTTATAAAATTCTAGGGCCATGTTTGGCAACTACAACTTGAGATTATCCGGATTCTAGTGAATAGTTTGATTTGATATATTAGTTCTAATGGTATTTGGATGAACTAAAACGTAATGATTATATATAGGTTCTAGTGGGTGTTTGGATAAAAAGTGAGAACCAGAAATATAATATATATTTTTAATAAAAATTAAACTTAATTAGTTTTAAAATTTATAGTAAGTAATATAAAATTAATCTAATGAATAAATATTTTCATAAAATTATTTTTATAAATAGTTTGATTAAATTCAAAATAATAAATAATATAAAATTAATCTCATGATTAATATTTTCATAAAAAAATTGTTAAAAAACATTGATCAAGACTATTTAAGAAATAATTAATAAATAATATAAATTTAATCTTATTAATTAATATTTTTGTAAAAAAAGTGAAACATATCAATTAAAACTATTTAAAAGTAATTACTTAATAATATAAATAAATATTATGAATTAATGATTTAATAATAATAATTTCATAAAAAACAATCTTTTAAATGTAAAAAGTATAGTAATAAATAATTTGTATCATAAATTATATTTAAAACATTTTCTTAAAAAAATAATATAAATTATTCTCATAAATAATCTAATAAAATAATTTATTTAACTTCATAAAATATCATCATTAAAATAAGTAAGAAATACTAGTTAAAAAAATATAATAATTAAAAGATTTATTATTTAATATTAAAAAATGGAAAGAAAAATTGAAAATTGAAAAAAAGTAAAAAAATGTGTCAACAAAAAAAAAACTGCTATATGATGTTAAAATCTGGAATCACGTGACCTCAAATTTTAGCTTGAAATTTTAATTCAGATTTTACCAAATGTCACGTCGTTTAGTAGAACTTGGTGTAACCTTATCAAAATTTAACCGAGTTTCTTTTGTCAAGTAAGTCCTAAGTATTACATTAAGTGTGTCGTCAATGAAGTCCCAACGAACACGGTAATAAACAAAGTTTTCTCGAATTGAGCATTCAAGTACAAAACTGATTTGAAGTGGGGAAATCAGGTCCTCCTTCAGATCTCGGATCTTGAGCGCAATCGTCTTCTTAATCAATTTATAAATAAACTATAATAGAAACATATACTATTATTCAGAATAAAGTAATGATAAAATATAAATTATATGTAAAATAGTAAATTAAACACTACAAAATAAACATGGAAAAAATATAAAATATTGAGAACTTTTAATAAAATGGTAAAAATAGTAAAACAAGAAATATATTATATTAAGTTTTAAAATGATGAAGTAAAAATCTACATAAATAAAAAATGTTTATAAATACATAAAAACGAAAAAAATAAAAATGATAAAAAGTAAAGAAAAAACGAAATTCAAAATCAACATAAAGAAATATAACTATATTAAAATAAATGGTTCTTACCCAAGTAAATCAAAATTTTAAGATAAGACAGCAAATAAAAAATATGAAAGAACATTAAAATCAAGCTTGAACAATAACTTAATAGTTAAAAGTTTAAAATAAAACAATGTTAAAGTATACCACCACTAGACTAGAATACGACTATTGAAGGTCGTTACCTGTAATATGACCACAGCAGGAAAAGAAAAAAAAACAAAAGAGATCGTACCACACCGACGTTAGAGTTTTCCTTATAAAAAATTATCTTAAAAGTAAATTTTAAGAGGTTTTCGATAATGCGAATATTAGAAAAGATTTTAGATGAAATTTCAGGATGATAATTTTGTTTCTTTTAATAATAATGTTATAGTACTTCAGGGGCTGCCGCAATTTCACCTACATTTATCTAACACAAAAAAAATAGCATAAACAAACTCCAATAAAATACAATTACCAAAAACAACACCTACAGAACTAACCTACCAGTAAGTTGGTAATTCATCTTACCGTCTTCATTCCAGCCCTTGCTTCTGTCATGTATAATGAAGATGTTAAAATAAATCGACTAAAATTTGTAAGAAAATAAATTTAAAGTAACCATTTTCTGCACGAAAATTTGTCGGTGCGAAAACATTCTCCAATGAGAAGAAAACATTTTCGCCAATGAAATAATTTTTTTTCACGAATAAAAGATTCTTAATAATTAAATACAGAAAAAAAAATGAGAAATCAACATTCTGAAAAATATTTTTCTTCGAAGAAACACAAGTTAATAGAAAAATGGAGTCCAAAAACATGAAGCATTATAACCACAATGAACATTAATCTGGCCACGTGACGTGTAAATTGTAATGGCATAATCGCAGGCAATCAATGAACTACAATGAAAACATTATTAAATATCTGCAGGCATTACAAATCCTAAAACTGGAAATCTGATATCTTATAACCACAACTATCACATGATAAGTACTTTTTGTATATCAGCAAGGGATTTCCCACCCTAACCACAACTATCACATGATAATTATTTCTTGTATGCAAAAGAAATTTACTAATTTATTACTTGGTTCCTCTTTGTCAAACACCTCGAGGTTCCACAACCTAGAAATTCACTATAATGTTTCTTAGACATATAGGATGTTTGATTTCCAATTTTATGTTCGCGAGAGTGCATGATGTACTAAAATGATAAGCTGGAATAGGAATCCAGCGGCCAAGGCGCACCGGCCATTACAGCTTCAATTTCCCGTGTCTCGCGAGGGCAGTTTGTAAGATTTTTGCACCCATCAGCTGTAACATACTGAAGAAAGTACGATAATCAGATTATCAGCATCAACAAAATACTTTATACACAGAAGATAAAAGAAGATAAAAGACAAACAACCGCATCACAAAATGATAACAAGATGAGGGAGAACTAATTTATGAGATCCAACTGAAGTCAGATAAAACATTTCAAAGGTATTTAGCAATCATTGACTTAAGGTAACACCGCATACTCCCATGCTAAACCCCTTTTATTCAGGTTCTTATTTTCTTGGATTTTACGAGTCATACTGTTTAAAAATACAAAAAGTTCCAAAACAATTTTTTGAGCGGGTTAAAAAGAATATGTCGATCCCCTGGGATATCTTACTTCACATAATGAGTTTTCTGCATATGTTCATAGGCGCATAACAGTATCAAGCTAATAAACTTAGCTAACTATGTTGAACCTAATTGTTATTAATTTCAAGAGCTTCTCAACAGGATGCATGATGCACAGTTTTGGTAGTTTCTTATAATCAAATTTTCTTTTTTTTTTAATTTGCTCTACAATCTATTTGTTACTACTATATTAGCTTACACAAATTTAGATGCCGCTTTGATAAATAAGAGGTCATGAAATTAAGCTGTCTTGATGACTAAGAGGTCTCGAGTTCGAGTCTTCAGAAAGACCTCCCCCATTCTAAGCAAATCCTCACCAAGGCAGAGGGAAAACAACACGTACATATACTTCCTACCTGGCCCAAGCTACTAAATCGCTTTGGCTTATTAAATGCACACTTTTAGCTTATCGTTAGTTTTACAACCAACCCAGAAGTGTCTTATCTTTAAATCTCATGATGTTTTCATATCCCATAATCATGATCATGCATGTAATTCTGATCTTCCAAGTTCAAGGCAGTAAAAGTTGAGCCTGAGGAATTGCTGGCATACTAAGTTTGAAGAAGACCTAGAGAGAGTTACAGAAGAAAAAAGACAAAAAGGAGACAACAAGAAAACATAGGTATGATCACAAAGAAGTGATTGCCACTACTACAAATTCCTTCATTAGTATAACTAGTTTATGCAAAGTACATTGCAGCAGAGAACATCACAAAAGTCAAATCCAATAAATTGAGGTAGTGGACATACCACATCGCTTTCAATCCGAACTCCACCAAAGTTTCTAAACCGCTCAATTTTTTTTCGGTTGAAAAACTTCGAGGTAGTTGAATCTTCCATTGCCGGAATCAACAAAGCATCAATGAAGTAGCATCCTGGCTCCACAGTTATCACCTAAATACAGGTATTGACCCTAAATCATCATGTTCTATGAAAAAGGAAATATGAAGAAGACACTTTAGATAGATACTAACTGAAACAAATGCACAAGAGAAATTTGAATGGATATTAGACAAGAGACGTGACTTTTTTTTTTGCCTTCTTGAAGTTTTTTTTTTGTTCTTTCCCTCCTAAAACTGAATTAGTGAATTTCATAGTTATACAATTAATTCAAGAGTAAAGATCACACTAACCATCCCTTCCTTCAGTTCTCGTATTGTGCGCAAGGACCGTAACCCTGGTTCTTTGGGTCTTTCCAAATCCTATATCAATGAAAAATATATTTGTTAATTAACAAAAACCGAGAGATATGTCAAACACATTAGATGAGGAACCAAAAAATACCTGAGCATAACCACCTGGGTCATGGGTGTCCAATCCAAGGAAGTGTCCAAGGCCATGAGGCATAAATACAGCACCTATTCTTCTAGTCATCATATCATCAATATCACTGAAACCAAAGCCTTAAGCAATAAATTGAGCAATCTATTTTTCTGGAATAGAAAGGATAACTGCTAACTTTGGATAGCCATCCAAACTTTGTATTAAATGTAAACAAAAGAGATGTACAATTGTAACCTTCTCAAAAAAAAAAACTGAGAAGGTGTAACCAAAATCTCATGTGGGTGTGGATACCCATTAAAAGATGCCCAGACCCCCACCCACTTACTGAGCAATCATATTTTAAATGTCATGGAACTTCTTTTAAAAGATTGATAAAGTAAATGACATTGAATTACTTGTGCGCACATACCCGAGAACTACTCCCTCATTTTTAAGTGCCTCAAGAATAGTTTTCTCAGCTAATCTGCAGCAAACTGTGTTATCAGTTCATCGTAGGGAAATAGATAAATGTTCAAATAATAACTTTACCAAAGATCAACCAAAAGAAAATAACGCACTGTATTTGCTTTGTCTATAACAAGATAGTTCAAATACCACACAATATCCCTCCTTGATCATAAAGAAATACTAGTACCAATAAACAAATTATGATGTCAATAGCCTGCATTGGATTTTCTTTTTTTTTTTTGCGAGAAACAGGATGACTACTTAGATGGGGTGGTCATCTGCTTTGTACTAAAACAAATGGGAACCATGAAGTTTGCTAGTGCGTATGAAAAGCCAAAACCAATAAAAAGGAGACATGAGTGGGTATCGATAACCAAAACCAATCAGGGAATGTGGTTGATATTACTGAAGATAAAAACACTTCAGATGCATGTAGATTATGAACACATCGCAGAAGCCAAAAAAGTATTTTGTTGAGAGAAAGAGGGATGACTACCGAGTTGTTGCAGTCATCTAGTTTCAGCAAAAAAGTTATTGAGTTGGTCTTGAATAAAACAGATTATTGTAGTTATCCAGTTTTAGCAAAAAAGTTATTAAGTTGTTCTTTAATAAAACAGATAAAATATAGTAAAGAATAAAACATATGAAACAAAAACTGCATTTTTAAAGCATATCTATAATTCATCGTTACTTGTGCATGTCAATCCAACTAATTCCAGGTTTCATTGATTGTATGACAGAATTGTGAGCTCCGAGGACAGCCTGCATGTGGTATTTAGGTAGAGTAAAGAATGGATAGAAATCTAATAATAATAAAATTACTACAACATGGAACTCAAAAATGTTTTTTTGGTTAACATATTTTAAATATCAAGCTGCAACCAAATTTTAATATTACCACACTTACATTATAGATGACAATTTGATCCTGCGTAAATTTTCCATTTACCTAAGATAAATGAGTAAACATATAAGAAATATATAAAAGAAGCTGAATAATCCAATTTTTTTAATCACAATTCATAAAAGATTGCTAACCGAGTCGACTGCACAAGACAACTTGAGACTTGAGAAATAAAGAATGTAAATGAATAAAAAGGTAAGGACATATCAAGTCCATAAAGACCAGCCAGAGAAAAGTTAGACATGCAATGAAGAAACAACATAGAGCTCAAGCATATGCACCAGAAGAAAAACAAGACAATTCATATAATATTTTAGTCCATCAAACATGCAATTGAGAATTTTGGGAACCTTCGTCACATAAAGACTCTAATATAGATCCAAGTACATATACACATGAAAAGAACAATATAAATTGTCAGATGACATGCTTAAGATTATTTATAACAAAGTATTGTCCTATTTTTAATAACAAAATGACATCCAAAATTAGGTGCTTAACCAAGTGGTCTTTACTCCGGAGAAGGGAAAGAATGGGTAACAAGATTGATAGCCATCCAAGCTTTATTAACAAGATTTCTGGTGCTCAGGATATCAGAAACATATTGGTGGTTGATAATAATATTAGCCAACAAAGAAATGACTAGTGGCAAGAGAAAATAAACTTTGTCGATGAAAAATAGCTAAGAGATATGACACATATACTAAAGTCGTACTTCCAAAAGTAAAGAGGAAAAAACAAGGGAAAATAATGTTGACCAGTAAATGTTGTGATATTTCACTCTTTCGTAAGAGGGGCAAGTGAGAACAGTGACTTAAGTACGAAAGACAGCAGGCTGGGTGAAAATCCAGCATATATTCCAAACATTTGAAATCCCACAGATCACGTGAGTACAATGCATAAACATAAAACTGTTGAGAATAAACCAATAAATCAGCAATCAACCACTTGCAATGTGAGATAATTGAGGTGTTTCTCGGAGAGTATCTCAGAAGTTTGAACTCTCAATTAATGCATATGAAAATCCAGTGACTTCTTTTTTTGAAAGGGGGAAAGGTGACTACACCAGTTGGTAGTCACCCATTTGTATTGATGTAAAAAGCGAGAAATTTACATGTATGAGATTGAGAGCAATGCCAAAAAGACTCTCCCAAAAAACAAAAAAGACATGCCACATGTCAGCCAAAGCCCCACTCTCTAAGTAAGAAAGTTATGTGATGTACAATATTTTCTATATAGCATCTTTCCCCCTCGAACAGCGTGTGATTGCGTTGAAGCCAAATTACCCATGTAGTGGCCATGGCTCCTAAAAAATCCAGTGACTTAAGAGGGGCAAGTGAGAACAGTGACTTAAGTACGACAGACAGCAAGCTGCATGAAAGTCCAGCATATATTCTAGGCATTTGAAATCCCACAGATCATATGTGTACAATGCATAAACATAAAACTGTTCAGAATAAACCAATAAATCAGCAATCAACCACTTGCAATGTGAGATAATTGAGGTGTTTCTCGGAGAGTATCTCAGAAGTTTGAACTCTCAATTAATGCATATGAAAATCCAGTGACTTCTTTTTTTGAAAGGGGGAAAGGTGACTACACCAGTTGGTAGTCACCCATTTGTATTGATGTAAAAAGCGAGAAATTTACATGTATGAGATTGAGAGCAATGCCAAAAAGACTCTCCCAAAAAACAAAAAAGACATGCCACATGTCAGCCAAAGCCCCACTCTCTAAGTAAGAAAGTTATGTGATGTACAATATTTTCTATATAGCATCTTTCCCCCTCGAACAGCGTGTGATTGCGTTGAAGCCAAATTACCCATGTAGTGGCCATGGCTCCTAAAAAATCCAGTGACTTAAGAGGGGCAAGTGAGAACAGTGACTTAAGTACGACAGACAGCAAGCTGCATGAAAGTCCAGCATATATTCTAGGCATTTGAAATCCCACAGATCATATGTGTACAATGCATAAACATAAAACTGTTCAGAATAAACCAATAAATCAGCAATCAACCACTTGCAATGTGAGATAATTGAGGTGTTTCTCGGAGAGTATCTCAGAAGTTTGAACTCTCAATTAATGCATATGAAAAAGGAAGAACTCGGTGAACATTTACAACTGTAAGACTCGAAGCCCACTCAACAGAACTGACAAAATTTGATTTGTGCAATAATCACGTGTTAATTACCTACCATGAAAGCATTTTCAAAATGTGATAGGTACTTGACTCAGATATCTAAAATGAAATTAATTAGTTAAAACCAAGGTCCACTTTGTGTGATCCTTATGCCTTAATTCAATAAATCTTGCATAAAGTTGGCCCTTTGGTTTGTTTGAGCATAGTTTTGTACATGCATTTGCCAAATCATTTGACAGTGTCAGTATATAACCAAAACATATGAGTGCTGAAAGTTATTGTCTTCTCTCAAACAGGAGTAATATGAGAACCCAGAAAATGATATTTCGTGGACATAATAGTGATAAACAAAGAGTGCACTTACAGGGAATGAACAAGTTATATCGGAGCCGTAAAAGTGGTACTCAGCTCCCATGTCAAACAATGCCATATCTCCATCTTTTAGGGTCTGGACCAGATGATAAAAGATACATACGAATAGAAGTATGCCAGTCAAATAGTCCTTTTGATTCAGAAATCTTCATATATTAATATCTTTACCATTGTTAGACAGGAAGCATTACTTAGAGATAAACCAAAAGAAGCCAAAAACTCAGCCATCTTTTTTGAGGGGGCAAAGGATGAGTGTGTCATTGTGGTAGTCATCATTGTCTACACTATAAAGTGAATGTACGTCTAAACTAAACTATGTAATCTTTAGACTGTAATCAATCTCATGACATCATTAGCAATTTCATTTTGATGTAATACGAGCAATGGAAAAATAACAAAAGATTCCTTTTGAACGGGAGAAGTAATATCGAGATGCCAAGTTTATTAGTTCCAACAGCTAGAGAAATAAATAACATTCTGGAGTGAGACCAGTTGAAACTAGGTTCTGAGCCATTGAATAAGAAAACTCTGAAAATCAATTTGATCAAAGATATCAACCAATAAATTGATTAAAAAATAAAGTAGATTTTTTAAGGCACAAAATTTTGTCAAAGATTGGCTTTGAACCCAGTAGATTTGAATAAAGACATTTTGAAACAGTGAAAGACTTATTGCATCAACAAATGTTTTAAGTAACTATGTCAGTGCAATGCATATTGTGGAAGTTGCATTAGCATTACTGTTATACAAGTATCAGAAAAGAAGTCATTTTTTTTGGGATTAACATGTAATCAGACATCTTAGAGATCATAACTTCATCCTCCGAAGAGAGACCATAAGTAATATAAGAAAGTTATTTGCTAAGAACAACAAGTATACCCGATCATTTGGCGCAGCAGCATGACCATAGTGGAGAACAGCACTGCAACCAGATAAAAGGACACATAATTAGAAAATCATATAAAGTACAAATCAGAACTGCCATCAAAGAAGAGAGCCATCTGCCTTTGCAAGAGAAGAAAAGAATATGTATCAGAAAATCATATCAAAACATCATGATCACACATCTTGATGAAAAACATGAACATAATTATGTTTGATTTGGACAGTAGTCATGCATGCTATTGTATTGTGCACAAGTCTAGGCATTGTAGTCTTATAACATGCTCTTGGAGATAGGAACATGTACTGAACCACCACATATGTATGTTAAAATGTCCATTGAAATATAGGGATTTAACATAACAATGCTGGAGGAGCTATCTGTGACTAGTCCATTAGCAAATTAGTACCAAATTCTCACCACTACATTTTGGCAAAAGGCATTATAACATATTCATATAATGCCAAATGTCATGATTAATTATTTACACAAAGACAAAATGTTCACTGTTTAGAGGCAATAATTAAAACTAATAACGGATTTTTAGGAGCTTTCTCAATCAAACTTTTCATTGCTAAAGACAAATTAACTAAAAATTAGTATGTCCTAGTTATATAGAGGACTTTTTAAACATCAATATATAGTCGTTAAAAATTTTGTAACTAATTCCTTCGCACTTTCCATTCAATTTAATGTTGTAAAATAGGCTTTATGCATCACTCCTTTATGTTTTAATGAAACAAACCTCGAATTATTAGGATTATACATATATGTTCGAAGTGATGACCTAATTCTTGTGAGAAAAGAAATCTGCAAGATTCTGGATGACCGCATAGAGAAACAGACAACCGGAACAAAAGGTCATATGGACAACGAATGACCAGTGAAGAAGCAATCGAACGAAAGTGTGAACAGTAGTGGGCAAGCATTTGGTTCGGAGGATCGGAATAGTGAACAATAGTTGTCAGAGGCAACTTTCGAATGACCGAAGGACAGAGCGGATGACCGAACTTGAAACAATATTTTCCAACCATCGAATTTTGTAAAGAACGGGCGACTAGTGCAATAAGCAGACGACCAGAAAGTCAGAAAAAACGTTCTTTGAACTTCAATGAAATATTTGACTATGTTTCCATTAGATCTCGATCGAGACATGAATAGATGGAATGTAGATAATTTTGTTAGCTTTTCATAGAATCAGGAATCAGCTCAAAAAAATAACCATGTAAAATGTTGTAGCCAAAATAGTGCAGAACTGTCAAACTGTAATGGATAGTAGCGATGGACCACTGCTCTAGTGGAAGTCCAGTTGAGCTGGAAAAAGTTGTAACGGCTAATTTTTTTTGTCCAAACAAGGAGCAACAGTCGTATGGACGGGAAACACCTATTAGAGAGCTTTCAAAGAGCCAGAATCAAGTGAAGTTTTATAAGACCACAAGCATCAAAGGGAAATCAAATTTTGAACCTTTTTGGGCTAAATTGTTGAATTTTCTCTTTTCTCTTAGTCTTGAGTGTTCAATTATAAAAGAGAGATTGTAAGAGAGCATAGTGATTGTATCTTTGTGAGAGACTTAGCTCCTTTGTAGAAAATGTTTCACCTTACCTCTTGAGTTATATGATAAGGGATAAGAGTTAGTGGACTTGAAAAAAATTGGGAGAGTGCTCCTTGGAGAAGCTGCCTTACCTCTTGAAGCAGAGAAAAGGCACTGTCGGTATAATCACGTTTTCCTTACCCTAGGAACAAAAGCTAGTGGATCTTTGGTGGTCTCAAAATTGAGAAGTCGGAACAAGTACATAAGCAGTGGCTGAACCTCATCAACAACTTCTTGGTTTTACAATAAGTTTTTATTCCGTTGTATGTGTCACAACAAGTTCTATCATTGAGTTTGTTAAATTGGTTTTTATCTTCCAAATTTAAAGAAAAGAAATCGATTTTAAGTTTTTATACACCAATTCACAACTACCCCCCACCTCGCCGCCAGTGCCAGGTGATCCAACATTTAAAATGTACTGTGAACCTCTGTAGAAGCTCAAAAGTATAGAATGTTCTAAGCATGCAACAAACAAGAATTAGTTAACAAATAATTCCAATTATACCTGTTTTCACCAGTAGCACATATACACGTGTAGGAGCAATGCCTACAACCACCGTACATGTATATATGATGAAGGAAGATGCTTTCCATCTGGTACTCCTTCATTCCAGCTTTTGCTCTTCTCATAACCTAAAAGAAAATAACAATAATAAAGTTCAATAACGTCAAGATTCATCCTTGAGAGGCATAGAATTAAATTAGCATAAAGTGTAACTAAAGACACTCAAAGCATGCCATTCTATAATTAAAAAAAAGACTAACAAATCCATGAGAATGCTAGACACAGTAGTCAGAACTTAAGTAAAAAAAATCAAAGTTAAAACAAAAATACAGACCCAAATTAAGTTTTTCTAGTAGATAATGATAATATTATATGTTTATAAGTTCTCTCTTTTTGGCTGAAAATGGATCCTATATTCAAGAAAGTTTGAGAATCACTGCAAAATCTTTAATATAATAGATTATAAAAGGATGGTATGATATTGTCAAGTTCTTTTTTTGAAGAAAATGATTTTGTCAAGTTATCGTTATTCATATACAAGGTGCAAAGGTCACAGGCTTATTATCACAGAGATTAGAACATGAAGCCAAACTTAAACTAGCCCAACTGCGTCCAATCTTACTGCAGTCAACTATCCAGATCCTTCTCCTTCCTTCCCCCTCATTTTTTTCTTCTCAAGATCACCTTTTGCTCTATAACCCAACTGCTATAACAAAGAGACAGCCATATCACGTATGCACATGATGGCTTAAACAACCCACCGAGAAAACTGTAATGTTCTTGTTGACGAAGAAAACAGTAAAGAAAAGTGGAACACAGAGGAACTCAACTTACCTCAATGTGTGCTTCTGAGCTTACGTTGTTAGCATATTGAATAAGGCCAAGTTCCAGCTTAGATTTTATCACTCGACATTCAGTCAAAATAGGATGGAGTGTGTTTAGATCAGTGTCGAATTTTTCCATCTCCTACAAAAGGAAATAAAAACAGAGCTATCAGCAGAGAATTCCAAAGGCCAGTTTCTAGTTTGGAAGTTCTTTCATAGTTAACATGCTAAACAATTAGAAAAATACG
Organism: Pontederia paniculata; assembly: GCA_001647135.1. Classification (NCBI taxonomy): domain Eukaryota; kingdom Viridiplantae; phylum Streptophyta; class Magnoliopsida; order Commelinales; family Pontederiaceae; genus Pontederia; species Pontederia paniculata. The sequence goes on along the minus strand of LTAE01002696.1, from coordinate 54,509 downwards.
AATAAAAGAATGACAAGCACAATTTAAAATACTATTTTGAGGAAGCAAATTAAGTAAATGAAAATTTTCCCAATGAAATGAAGATGGGAAAACACATCAATCTTTGTTAAAAATGATATGACAAAATAAAATGAAGAAAGTAACAACATAAAATACACCTAAACCAAATAGAAAATGCATAAAAGATGGTTAAGTTTCCATTATCATCATTATTGCATACACTAACAAATTCCAAACATCTCTCATGTGAAATTTACCTCATATGTTCTGATCAACTGATAAGTGTCTTACCTGTTTTGATCTCTATGTTACAAACTAGTATCTTATTAACATCCATATCAACACTAGACATCGACCATGCGGCTAGTTCAGGAAAGTGTTTTTTTTGGGGGATAGTTCAAACAAGTTAGAACTTAATTTTATAGATTTAGGAACATGCCTCAGTTCTGAGAAGCTCAAAAATGAAGTTACTTCATACTATAAAAGCATAGAAGAAAAATAAAATTCATACAAGCCCAACAATAATATTTTGGGAAGTTGGCACAAAATGTCATGTCTTTCCTATGTTCTTTCAAACATGCATAAAGTTTGTCCAAGTCCATGATGAGGAAAAGAAGCAACATGTGCTTTTAACAGAAAATTACTATGGTTCAACTTATAAAGACAAAATTAGTACTTCCCCCCAAAAAAAAGTTCCCTTATAACTAGTAGATAAAACAACCTATAAATGAACATCCAAGCACCTCAACGGCTGCAGGTTTAGAGAAGTTGTTGCTATCAGTGTTAAGTCCATATAGGAGGAAAAGTAGAGGTTTTTGTGATGCCTCAGAGTGATTCTGTAGAACCTGTGCCATTTCATCGACATAAAAAGTCATGTCGACCATGTATCTTTCCTGTAGACACATTCAGATAACTTTAGTATATTTGAGCAAAACACTTTGTTAAGAAATTCAAAACAGAACCATCCAAGAAAACGTACCTTGAAGTATGACAGCTGTTTTATCTCACCCAACCAAACAGCATAATCAGCAGGCAATCTTGGTGCAAACAAATATGATTTCCCCGAAGCAACGTCCTACAGAAGCAATAGAAGTGATAAGAGAACCAATTTGCTTACTATACAAACTTTAATATCCCAGTGGACAGCCTTCATATTATAAACAATAAGACACTGAAACATGTATTGGTCTCAAATTTCAAAAAATATTAGATAATGAACAAAGAAACCTAGATACAAAATTTTTACAGATATCTGTCTCATCTACCAATATCTGAAACAAAGTTCTTCAACTTCAATCCAAAGGAAAGTTTGGAAGTCCTTACTTAGAATGTGTTATATTCTGGTTTGTATCATCTTGCAAAACATCTATATTCATGGGATCAATAAAAAAAATAGTTGCTTGCACAGTAATACAGCCTAATAACTACTAGTTTCACTTTTAGCCCAAAAATTAAAAGGTCGAAATAAAATACGGACGCATAATATTCACCCAAAGGGTTAGAACCACGTAAACTAAAACAAAGGATAATCATATAGAGTAAGTAAGGCACTTACAATTGCCCCGTAGAAACCTGGCTCTTTCACTCCAAATAAGTAAGCAAAATAGCTTTCTTGCCTGCATTATATTTCTTAAGAACAAATATCAACAAATAAAGTTTCAATATGCTGGAACAAGAGAAAATTAGAACCAGTGATGAACACAGGCAAGAAATACGTTGCATTAATTAAAAGATGTACTTGGCCCTTATTTAAGCCCACATGGAACCGAACATATTGGTATTGGACCACCGAATTCTAGTGATGAATGATGATAGTTATTTGCAACTCGGTGGTCGTTCTTCTGAATCAGAAACCATCAAAGTAACAAATGCACAGAAATCATCATAAAAAAAGGAGAAAAAAGTAAAAGCATATAAGCACAAAACCAATAATATCGGAGTCTCTTAACAAGGAAATTGATTTAGAGACATAAAAATCCCAATAATATCTGAATGAGAAATCCAATAAAACCATGGAAATTTGAGAAATGATAGATCGTTAAATCCAAGAAAATTACCTAAATAGTTCAGCGTGATCCGTGCAGTACCGCAACTGCTCATCACCGCCCTAAATCAATAAAAGATCGAACAAAAATAATGACAAATCTCGAAAGTAGTAGGATTGGAGAGTGGAGAATAACGGAAAGAAACCTGGAGCAAGATGAAGCCCCGAACGGGGCGGGAGGCAGCGGCGAGGTGGTCACGGAGCGCGCCAACGAGCTTGTCGCGGTTGTGGGCATGGAGCTCCATGGGCACCTCCGGCGGCCGCAGGGATGAAGGCGGCGAAGAAGCCATTGCGATTGTTTAGACCCCAAAGCTCGAAGGCAACTTCTCGCGAGCAATGAAAAGAATTAGTGTCAATAGATGAAAATGTTTGGATGAAAGAATTAGAAAAGGTGAGGATGGGTGGATTTATCTAATGTTTGAACAGCAACTTAAAAAAAATGAGTTTGGACCTCTCTAAATCTTCTAAAACTAATTCCACCAATTTAGTGAAATTAAGAAGGATTCACATTTTGAACACGTTTATCTTTCGCTTTAATCATTATTGATTCTTTATTTTTTTTATCTTTTGAGTATAAAATAGTCTTTTAAAAAATAACCCTTTTATATTATACCCTTCCTTTTTATCCAAACAAAAAATTCATAATATCTTTCATCTCTTCCCTTCCCATCTTTCCTTTCCCTTCCTCTCCCCACCCATCCTAACTTAAATATCCAAAGAAAGCCTAAGTCGCTAACACAAAAGCTTGAATCTTTTTCCAATATTCTTTTTTAAAATATAAGAATAAAAATCAATCAAATTGAAATAATGATTCAATTAATAAGATCAAAGATATGATTTTACAGTTATTCTGTAATTTAAATAATTTAATTGTTATCATTTCATATCAATCGGGTAGAATCTTAAAAATTAGTAAAACTTAATTCGACCTAAAATCAATCTAGATTCAAAATACATGTTCAAAATAGTTTACCAGTCTATAAAGAGGTCAAAAGGATTACTAGAAGATGTCCTTCTTAGGGAAAAATAGGAAAAGTTGACTTTTCGAGTATATAATGAAAATCTAATTTTCACATTACTAATGCTCTCAAATATGTTGTTGATTATTCTTTTTGTGGTATAATATATAGCTTTGAGGATGATAACACTAACGAACTTGATGAGATTATGATAGATGTACTAAAGGAGTCCCTCAGAGAGAATGAAGAGATGCTAGATGATGTCAATGAAACAACCAGAATGAAAGAGAACATCGAGGGGGAGGGATAGCAACATTTAGTAAAAAATCAAGCAAACACCTACAATTTTTTAGCTCAAAGAATTGCCAACACATTCAAGTACGTGTTTCTAGAAGATGACACATGTCTTTAGACTCACATATGATATGGAGCAACAACTTCTCGAGTTGTTAAGAAGACACGAGAAGTCATAGCATGGCCGACCGTCGATATAAAGAACATATCACCAACAATTTGCATGCACAAAATCTTGATGGAAGAAAATACAAAGCTCTTAGCCCAATTCTAGCGAAGGTTCAATCCTACACTACATTGAAAGAAGTTGTGAAGAAGGAGATTATCAAGCTAATTGATGTCGGAATGATCTATCCAATCTCTGACATCACTTCGATAAGTCTCGTTTAGGTAATACCAAAGAAGGAATGTATGATTGTGGTGAGTAATAAAAATAATGAGTTGGTACCTCGGCAAACTATGACTGGATGGCGTGTATGCATTGATCACTAATAAGCTTAGTGAGACAACATACAAAAATCATTTCCCCTTATCCTTTATTGATCAAATGCTTGAGCGTGTTTCAGATCACTAATATTATTATTTCCTTGATGACTGCTCTGGATATAACCAAATTGTAGTGGCATCAAAGGATCAAGAAAAGACACGTTCACATGCCCTTATGGAACATTCACATATAAGAGGATGTCGTTCGGATTATGCAATGCGTTAACAACATTTTAGCATTGTATGATGTTCATTTTTTTCATACATGAATGAGCAAATTCTAGAAGTATTCGTGGACAATTTCATGATGTTTGAAAATTCATTTGAGAATTATTTACACAACTTGTATTTAGTCTTGGAGAGATGCGAAGAGACCAACTTGGTCCTAAACTAGGAGAAGTGTCACTTCATGGTGAAGTAAGGAATCATTCTAGGCGACAAGATCTCAAGCAAAGGTATCGAATTGGACAAGGCCAAAATTGATGTAATAGCAAACCTCCCTTCACCAACAAACGTGAAAGTCAGTAGGAGTTTCCTAGGACACGCGAAAATTTATCGGCTTTTCATTAAAGACTTCTCAAAGATATATCAGTCACTGACCAACCTGCTAGCCAAAGATAAAAAGTTTGAATTCAACACTGAGTCCTTGCAACGTTCAATACCTTGAAGGAGAGCCTTATCTCGGCACCTGTTGTAGTCGCACCATATTGGAATGCCCCATTTCAGATCACGTGCGATGCAAGTGATGTGGCCATAGTAGCAGTGCATGGACAACGTCATGACAAGAGATTTCGAACAATATACTATGCCAATCGCACATTAACTCCTACTCAAATAAAGTATGCGACAACAAAGAAAAAAAATTCCTTGATATATGTCTTTGATAAATTTCGTGCATATCTTGTGTGTTCAAAAGTTATTGTGTATACAGATCATGCATCTGTCAAGCATCTCATGACAAAGAAGGATGTCAAAAGTAGAATAATCTGATGGATCCTACTACTTCAGGAGTTTAATGTCAAGGTCGGAGACAAAAGAGGGATCGAGAACCTCATAGCTGATCTCCTATCTCGTCTAGAGCTAGCGCCAATGGAGGACTCTGACATTCAAGAGGAATTTCTGAATGAGAAGATCTTCACAATTTGCATGGTAAAACAAAATTTTGACTCACTCCCATGGTATGCAAAATTTGCTATCTTGTAGGGAACTAGATTCCAAAGGAATTAACACATCACCAAAAGAGGAAATTCTTTTCAAACGTCAAGCATTACCATTGGGAAGATCCCTACCTTTTTAAGTTGTGTGCAGGCCAGATCATACGCCGCTGCACGCGGGATGGAGAGATCGATAATATTTTGAAACATTACCATGATGGAATTGCTAGTGGACACTTTGGGCTTAATCGAAACACATCAAAGGTATTAGAATGAAGCTTTTATTGGCCTTAAATTTTTCAAGATGCTCGAGCATCTTGCAATCCATGCGACCACTGCCAAAGGATAGGTAACATCTCAAAATTGAATGAAATGCATCTTCACAATATTTTACTCTATGACATATTTGATATTTGGGGTATAGACTTCATGACACCGTTTTCGAAATTGTTCAATAATGAGTATATTTTAGTAGCAATAGACTATGTGTCCAAATTGGTGGAAACAATTGCTTCACCCACCAATGACGCTAACGTAGTAGCAAATTTGTCGAGGAAGAATATTTTCATGAGATTCGGTACACTTAGATAAATCATTAGTATAATGACACACAACTTCTGTAATCGGACAGTAGAAAACTTATTGACAAAATTCAACATTACTCACAAACTTAGTATGTCATATCATGCTCAAACGTGTGGTCAGGTTGAGATATCAAACAAAGAGCTTAAGAGGATTTTAGATACATTTGTCAATAGTTCGAGGAAGGACTAGGCATAGATGAGGCATTGTTGGTCTATAGGACTGGCTATAAAACACCATTTAGCATGTCCCCCTATAAATTAGTTTTTTTAAAAAAACCTATCATCTTCTAGTTGGATTAGAATATAAAATTATTAGGCAACTAAATTTCTGAACTTTGACCTAGAGGCAACTAGTAGTGAAAGACTTTTAATACTAAATGAACTTCAAGAGGTCTACCAAAATGCATATGAAACAACAAATTATATAAAGAGAATAAAGAAACTTCAGACTGAATTTCTTTCGAGACTAAACTTCTCCTCTTTAATAGTAAACTTTGACTCTTTCCATAAAAATTCAAATCTAGATGGTCAAGGCCTTTCACTGTTGTATCTTCATCCCCATACGGGGTTGTGGAACTAAGGACACAAGATGGCTCCCAGAATTTTAAAGTTAATAGACATCAGGTGAAACATTACTTAGGTCGTCATACCAATATGTGATTGATTTGATAACTCTCGTTGACCCTTAACTAACAATATGGTGAAAGTCAAACTAATGACTATAATTTAGAACTACTTTGCCTAAGCCTTTCTCTTTTTGTTAGTTTTATTTCTTTCTTGTTTCCCCTATATTAGGATTAAATCATATTAGAGTCTTAGCTGAGTCATAGCACCAACTGGTTGTCATCCTTACCTAATTTATCATCATATACGTAGTATTCTTACTTTAATAGTCGTAACATAGCCTCACGGGTTGTGTGACCCAAACATCGTGTCCCGTCGTGATGACTTCGGGCAAGATAGAGACAGGTGCAAAGCTTCCTCTAATTTCATGGGTCGTGAACCTACATCACGACCCATGAAATAGAGAAAATTTTGTTTCATGAACATACACTTTTCGAATGTCACAGTCTCAGTAGGGAACACCAATTTTTTTACCAAGTGGCATCACGAGTCGTGATACCTCTTCATAAGCTCTCTAGAGGAGACCATGGTTCACCAACCTGTCTCATGACTCGTTACATACACATAACGGTCCGGGAGACTGCCTTCTTGGAAGTTGACCCAATTTTCATCATATCATGTCCTACCATATTCAACTTCGACGATCGTGGCAGAGACGACAACATAACACCATATTAGTCATGGGTCATTACTATTTGTCACATCCCTTAATTGTCCTATTTTACTTTGTCAAAGCTAGAAAATACCCAAGTCATGACCTATGCCTCTACCTCAGGACCTTCTTTATGAGCCGTCATATGTTGAATCACGAGTCGTTATATGGTGTCATGACCCATAAGTTGGCAAGGTTACGTCTATGAGATTTCAAATCATCTTGATTTACAACCATCATCATAAGCCGTTATACATGATTTCACAGATCGTTACCAACATCCCCAAGCCGTGATGAACCAGAGTTATTTCACTTACCATGTTCATCAACCAACTGCTCGACATTTACGATTACCACGGGCCACAATGCGACTTCATGACCCACGACATCATTTACTTCCCTACACCAGTCACGACCAGCCTCATTTAATGCCCTGCAACACGTCTTCACGACCCACGACGCGATCAGTTGAACTTTCCATTAAATGACTTGAATGACTCACAACCCAACATGCCCGCAACCACCATCTTGCTTTTGTTTTGCCTATTTATAATAACCTAAGTGTAGGATCTTCACCTCCAACATCGATGGCCATCTTCGCTCATCCTTCCATCCGACGAACTAACGGGACATCTCCAAACCTAACAGGTGTTATTCCAAACATCCCTACGTCGAACAAATTGTTGAATCTAGGATCCCAAGAGTGTTTTGATGATCACAAATTTGTAAGGGAACTTAGTCTGTACTGATGAACTTGTTGAGTTGATTTCTGTAACAGGATGTTTTCAAGTTCAGAGTTGATAGGTCGACCAAAGCTAAAGGAATGGACGACCTGTACACACGGAAGATATATCAGAAGAACTACATGTGTGCAATGGTCGTCCTAAGTATATGAAGCGGTCGACCAACATTAAAGGAGGAATACATATGGAGAGGAGCAAAAGGATGACCGGTCGACCAAAGATAAAGGAAGGAC
>LTAE01002696.1:18175-38538 GCA_001647135.1 Pontederia paniculata | reverse complement strand
TCTTTAACTCTGATCGACCGGTCTTGTTCTTGACTGCCCCCCACAGTCCATCAATGCCGGTCGCCCTCTCCTCAGCTCTGGTCGACCGATCTTCTTGTTGACTGCCCCCACAGTCTAATACTGGTCGCCCACTTTATATTTTGGGTCGACCGTATATGCCTCATCCTCCATACACACTGCGGTTTATATGACCTCCATCCTCCTTCTCTGGTCGACCATTTATATCCTTAGGACGCCCGCTGCACACATGATTCTTCAAGATGTGTATTACGTGTGCAATGGTCGTCCATTCCTTTAGCTCAGGTCGACCGCTGTACTGAACTTGTCTATGTCCTGTTACAGAAATTAGCTCAAACAAGTTCATTAGTACAGACTGAGTTCACTTACAAATTTGTGATCATTCAAAACCAATCTTGGGATTCTAGATTCAACAGGAAGTGCCATTTGTCATGAATTGTACTCCCTTGTGATCGAGATCAAACGTCAAGAAGACAAGGTAACAAGTGAAGGTGGTTTTATGGAGAAATTGCATCAAGTCATATTTCTTATTACGATACAAAATTTAAAGATATAGACCCCTTGTATTTATAGCGTCTAATCATATCAGACTGTTGTTGGGTAGTGACTCCAACATATCACCTATTTGATTTTTGTATACATACATACATACATACATACATACATACATACATACATACATACATACATACATGTGTGTGTGTGTGTGTGTGTGTGAAGAGAAAACATGAGAGAATTGACATTGCATATCTATCAAGCCGTCGAGACGCCAGATAAGTTGGGAGAGAGAGAAATAGAAATATTTTGGATTTCGTTTGGAGATAAGTTTTGACCCATTTTTCAACAAAAATTTAGACATTGATTTTTTGTAATCTTTTCACCAATCTCTAATATTTTGGTGAGATCGTTATGACACATATACCATTATCTAATGATATTATTTTGTGAGATTCAAGATAAATTCTTGAGATTATTATTTCTATATTTCTCTACGTCAATTAGAAAAGAAATTTTGTATCCTACTATTATTTCATAATGAAAGATTTGTTGCTCGCTTGCATAATTTTTTCCTCTCATCTTGAGACATTTTTCACATAAATCTTATGTGCATTTGGTCTGATTTAATTCTCGATTTTATTGTCATCATTTCATTTAAATTTATGCATTAGGAGAAAGAGGATAATTATGTAAATTTATATTCCATCTTTTCCCAACAATTGTTACAAATAAGGAAATATGTATTAACTACTTGTTATATGTATGTAAAAAAATAGAGATGTAACAAATTTACAAATGAACCAAAGCCTAATGCAAACACTACGCATCAACACCATTCATGTGACAGTAGGAGATGCCTTCTGACGCCCCCTTGTTCCCACTCACCCCATCACCGACCTGCGTCTCCATCCCCGCCAGGATCTAGTGCTTCAAGAAACCTTCCGAGTCCACCTATATCATCGATACCATTCTCCCCAAGTTCAACTTTAGAGATTCCATGTAGACATTTTTTATGGTTATGTCCTCGGGCTCAACTCAATGCAGAAGACCTCGCGAGCTCAATGTAATCCTATTCCTCGTCTAGAGGCGAGGAAAGGTTCGATGACCTCAACTCCCCAAGCTTGGAAACAAGGTAGTTTTGTTGAGAGAGGAAGGAAAAGACAAAGGGCTAATATTAGTTAAAAGAAAAAAAATATCAAAACAATTGATGAAAATCAATGAAAAAGATCAAAGGAAAAGGTGCTCAATTTTGAGGGTGTTAAACAAAAAATTAATAATTTAACATTAAATATAAAAAATCATGATAATTCTAGGATGTAAAAGAAAATAACTCATTGGAGAGAGACTCTCTATCTTCTCTAGCCGAATTTGTTGGATGCTAGTACCCTTGAATTACCGGTTGTCCCATCTTCACTACAAGAAAATATGAATTTCACAGCCAAATATTTGAGGCGGTCTAATAACCCCTCCCAATTGAGACGGTCCTTAAAGATTGCCCCATGTTAGGACGGTTTAGACCCCTCGATAGAGAAGGTATACAAAATCACTTCAAGTGAGGTGCCCAATTGGAGCAGTATTTCAGACCATCTCAATTGGGATGGTCTAAGTGGACCACCCAAATAATAAAATAACCTTATTTCCCAACCACCACCCCCCCACGTATGGTCCCCTTCCTTGTGCATGTTTCTCTATTCTCTCCTCACTCACGCCCATCATTTTCTCTCCTCCGAGCTTCGGCGACGGCGACAAGCAACAGTGGATCTTCTCCAATCTCTTCTCTTAGGAGCTCAATAAGGCAAGATCCCATCTCCTCCGAGCTCTTTTCCTCTCTATTTGTCCTCCTCTCCTCCGAGCTTCTCCTCCTTGTCTGACGCCTTCTCCTCTTTCTTCAGCGGTGTGGATCTACCGCTGCACCCGCGCTCGCGCTTGCGGCATGGTGCGCCTGCACCTGCACCGCATCATAATTTTTTTAGCTTGGGATTATTAGCAATCATCTAATTGTTGTATGTACAAAAACATTATTAGCTTGGGATTGATGATGCATTTTGTATGTAGAGTGTATTATGCACAAAAATGAGTTAGCTTTCTGTTTTTATCCTAGCAAATGAGTTAACCTCAAGTGTTGATGTACACTCTGAATTTTGCAATAATTCGCACATGACTGTTTGGATACATTGTAGCCTATTCTGATAGTCTGCTTTTACCTTTGCATTCATCTCCATTATGTTTTTACCTTTGTTTTTTTCATAACATTGATTCTAGTGCTTCGTGTTGTATTATAGTGATTAACTAAGTTTTAAAACATTTGAAAGAACTTGTTGCCTTCTAGGTTTAGTTTTCTATTTTGAAAAGTTGAAAGATGATTGTTTAGTAAGAAAATAATTCAATTTTATGGTTTGAATGATAGTTTCTTCTTGATAGAGAAGTAGAGAATTAATAGTGGTTTAATCTGAATATATATTTATGGTGATGTTCAATTCTAATATAGTTTATGTTCCATGATTGTAGTTGGCACACTTTACATTTTTGGGCTTTCTATGAAAGAGGAGAAGGATGACTACGATGAGACGAGGAGGGCGATGATTATGTTGTGTATGTGATGTAAAAAAGCTAAGGGCATAAATTTATTAAATTTGTATAAATTTTTTTGTAATGTGTATTTATGTGATGTGTCTGTCAAATTATGTGATGTGTATTGTATCTATGGACTATAATTTTGAAATTATATATATTTTATTTTTTTCAAATTTGAGGGGCTTTCAAGATCACCTCAAAATGAGGCGTTCTGGAGATTGAGGTGGTCTATTGAGACCACCTCAAATGCGGTGGTCATTGTCTGAAGATTGAGGCAGCCTATTGAGACCGCCTTGAGCTGGTTAGTAGTGACCGCCACAATTGAGGCAGTCTATACTGACCGCTTCAAATGCCTTTGCAACCACATTTTCACCAACGATCCACTTTCGTCACTTGACCACTTCAAATTTCGAATTTGAGACGGTCTTAGACATATTTGATGCAGTTTTGATTCAAATATGAATTTTTGTTGTAGTGCTTGACGAGTGGGTTCACACAAAAAAGAGAATTATATTTTACCGCTTTAGAATTTCAATTGAACTAGTTCAATAGTAAATAAACATTCCATCACATTTTTTATCCCTAGACATATATAGAAAACAATTTTGATTCAAACACTTACTTTGTCATGCAGAAAACATAACCTACTTTCAATATGTATTTTCCACACAATAAATAGTTGGTCGAGTTTCAACATTAATATACATATAACAATAACATACCCCTTTTCTAAGTTTCCTTGCAAATTTACCATGATTTTCTATATTATTATTATAATAATAATAATAATAATAATAATAATAATAATAATAATAATAATAATAATAATAATAATAATAATAATAATAATAATAATAATAATAATAATAATAATAATAATAATTTGTACGTTAGCAATGCTAAAGAGACAATATGAAACATCATTCTATGATCTATGTAAACAACTTCAAACGCTATTCACAAAAATACAAAATGATATACCAACATGTAGAATTGGTATCAATGTTATACTGAGCAATACCACTCTTATTTCGTATGCTTATTGTGTTCAAAATTAAAGAAAGAGTGTAACGCCCCCAGAAGCACATCATGATTACATTATGCGGAAGTCAATAGTTTAAAAGAAAATATCTAATTCAATATTCTAGCCAAAGAAAATATTCTATTATATGGTCTGATAAAGAAAATACATGACAATAAATATTCACTAAATTCTAATGCAAGTAGATTTGTCTCAATCTAGACTAATCATATTCAAGCCACCACATCACGAACGCCCATCACATGCGCCATCACATATTCATGGTCTTGTTCATCTGCAGGACCAAAAGCATATGAGATCATTCTCCCATGAACGATGAAGCTCAATATGTAAAGGAAATATATAATAAGGGAAAATCACATGTGAAGGCATTATTAAGAAAATCAATTTCATAATCAATTAATTCACTTTATCTTCTTGTCTTCTCATTGCTTTACTTCTTTTCTTACAATAACCTAATGCCATTGTATGTTTAATTTCAATCATTACTTTACATCTTTCCATTGGTCCACTAAGGACAGGAGCATCAATTGCAACTCTCATGCACATAATCTCATGAGTTCAGTATGCTCAACTCTTGTTAATGCTTTACTTTGTATCACTTCCTTTTATATTTATCTTGTCTTACATTGTTTAAATATTACAATCTTAATGAGCCTTTTACCGATCACTGAAAGTCGTCGACTTTGATCCCGACATAATCAAGGCTAGAAAAGCCTTGGAGATCTCTATCTCATCCAAATAATCATCATAAATAATGGTCCCTAAAGGAACCCTTGATTCCCGAAGGAACTACAATCATCCCCGCAGGAATGAAACAATTGTCAGAACCAACACCTTTCATGACAAATTCAATCACATGCAATATTCATTTTAAAACCTAATTTAAACTTGGGCATAATCACTTTTCTAGGTTATGACTCATACAATCATCATTAAATTGTGCAATAGAATAAATATAATGTAACATAATCAAAGGCTACATGCTTATCAACTATCGAGAACAAGACCCTGTCTATTTTTTGGGTGTTCTTCATGCACAATCAACTTTTGAAAGGACAACGCATTGGGATGAGACACGGTCTCGATTGTATCCTGATGCGACTAGTTCGGGGGACACAGTTCGCGTCGAATCGACATGGCATGCATCTAGGTTTTTCATCATCTTTACACCAAGGAACACTATCCGCATGGGGTGCAACAAGGTTTGTTCCTATTACTGAATTTTTGTCCACACCCTTCATCCTTCATCAGGTGGAGCACGACACACGTCAAGGGCAAGTGGCTCGTGTTTGCTGGATGCTAGAAGATCACACGCCCTATGTCCGAGAAGGACGCTGTCCATGTCGCTTTAGGGTTTGGATTTCATGTCAGCACCATCTACGATCCGAGGAACTCTGTCCGCGTCCAAGGGCAACATAGTATGTTTTCCTCTCATTCTGGTGCTATCTGCGGAACACGACCCGAGTCTTGAGCGGCACGATCATTCCCGTGCCATCGAAACACGGACCATGTCGATTAGGATGCAGTCCATGTTTGGCCTCCAAGGAGATGATGGCGGCTGAAGGCTTTGTCTCCACTCCGAAGTCGATTAGAATATTATTTAATTAATAACTCTTTACTACAAATATGACTTTGGTGCAGGGCCCCTAATCTATTTCCAATCTTCATGAAATTCTATTATACATGAAAAATTCTAAATTGATCATCCTAACTATATACCTCGATTTTGTGTTGGTTGATCCTCTTTGTCTTCACTTGTCCTTCTCGTTCCTTCACCTTTAATCCACTAGCGAGAGAGAGAGAGAGAGAGAGAGAGAGAGAGAGAGAGAGACTCTTATGGCTGCTTGGGAGAGATTATTTTGTGGTATGAGGTTTATATAAAGGAGTTGTTCAAGATAAGTTCAAACATCACTAGATTTGAAATCCTAATTCAACTACATTAGGGCTCTTCACGAGTAAACTCGTAACACAGTTGATGTCCTACTCGATCATGGTCTATTTCCTAGTGTCTTCCCGATTTCCTATTGTAACAAAAGGACTGTGTCCCTTTCAGCTTTATTCTTTTATTCTTTCAAGTTTACTCGGAGTTGTCTTTCGCCGCAACACCGCCTACGTTGGAGTTGGACAGGTTAGTGTTGGATCTTTTTACTTTTTATTTCAGTCGGATGTTATAAAGATTATTAGAAATATAACAAGAAATCTTCATAATCTTAGAGATATTCATTAGTAACTAAATGTAATCCAGTAATATTTAATTATATCTTAATCTTGAATATTAAAATTAATAATGCTAAATATAAATTAATTTTTCATTCATATTTAGCACTATGATAATTCGATTGAAAAAATGACTAAATACTAATCGGCCCAGCCCAATTAAGTATAGAGCATCCACTGGGATTTCTCCTACACCGTCAGATCGACGCTTACGCATCTCCAAGCGATCGCCCACACCCTTATTCCCACCCAAACGGCGACGGCGAGCGGCCAATCCAAGCGATCGAATCGATTCGAGCAGAGCGAATAGAGCCTTCGGCGGCGGCGCAATGGCGTTGGTTTCTCGCCTGCTCTCGCGATCATCCAGACAGGTAAATAGTGGTCGTTTCCGCGAACAAGTGGTGGTCAACCAGTTCCTTTGGTCAGATCTGCTTGATGCGCGATCAGTGTCGATCTCCATTTGCATTCAGTCAATTGTATCGGATGTTGGATTCTTCAATCCTTGTTTGCGTCTCCGATGTTTGTTTTCTCAAGCGGATTTGTTCGTGATGTCGTTGTTTGCTTGAAAAAAAGAATCTTTCTTTTCACTGATCTTTGCTCTGCTATTGCGATTGGAATCGCCTGCCATGAACTCCTAAGTGCCGAACGTTTAAATTTTCGGTTTTGGTTTCCTCAAATGAAGTCGTTTTTTATTGGATGTGCAGACATTGTGGAATTTGTGTTGGCTGATATTTTCGATTCTTGCAGTTGTATGCTGGTCAAGCCCTTCTGCAGCACGAGCCTGCGACCTCGGTCCGTTCCTATGCAAAGGAAGCTGCTCCATCCAACCTGCCTCCCCTCAAGGGAGATGGTATTGTAATTTGGACCTAACATATCCACATTTGCCTTATGAGTGACATTTTTATTGTAATATTTTCCTTTGATATAGAAGCTTGATCTTAGGAGGTATTATCTTTTACTTAGATCAATTCGTGTCATTTTGTTAAATCAAGAAGGCTCATTGAGTCATTGGTGATTAATATCACATCCTAAAAACTTCATTTCTGAAGAGACCTACTAAGGTTATGTTGCGTTCAAAATGTAAAGTTGAGGTTCTGAGCTAAACTTGTAAAATGTAAAGATGAGGTTCTTAGGTAAAGGAGTCTAAAGAGAACCTTACTAGTGTAAGAAAGATCTGAGTGTCGGTGTGATGTAATGTCATGGACTGTAGTTGAATGAACTAAAAGGTTGGTGGATGTACATCTGGCATTACCAGTCCATATACTTGTTAATGTCTATTTTCACATTTAAGTTAATGACATATAAACTATATGTCCAGCGTAAGACTGATGTTGAAGGAGAAGTTATCCTGTTAAGATTTATATTTTGGACCACTTCATATGCACATTCAAGACGCATTGTTAGAACTCTGAGAATTGCTTTTATAAATGATCGATATGTGAATTCCATTCAATGGGTTAAAATATGATATGATGTCTGGAGTTAAACAGTTACCAACTGGTTTACTACTTTGATCAAATTTGTTCTCCGTGCCATTTATTTCAATCTGAATGGTTTTCAATGATACAACTTTATCGTCAGTTGATAAAACTAATTTACTTTCTTTTTTTTTTTTGCAATGTCAAATGTCTTGTTACTGAAGAGATGTTGAAGAACATATTTTATGAGGTGAAGAAGAAGTTTGATACAGCTCTTGATGTGCTTCGCAAGGAAAAGATTACTATTAACCCTGAGGATCCAGCTGCTGTCTCCCAGTATGCGAAAGTTATCAAAACAATAAGGCAAAAGTGAGGCTTGAATTTTTAAGTTGATAAGTTTAAACTTTGTTATCTCATAATGAATGTATGCATTGAAAATGAAAGGTTGAAATGATAAAAAGTACCATTCCTTTTCAGATAATGTGGCATTCATATATGCATGTCAAGATTATTTCAACCTTGAATATTTGTTAGTGGATGCATGAAACCTCTAGATTTTTAAGTTAAATGGCTTAAAGTATTTATTTTATTCATTTTCAACATTTTATGCAGGGCAGATCTGTTCTCTGAATCTCAACGAATCAAATATACCATCGAACAGCAGACACAAGGCATTCCTGATGCTAGGACATACTTATTAACATTACAAGAGATACGGATCAAGTATACTGACTTTGTCATTCTCTAACCTCTGATTTATTTACTCCAGAATCTGTATAATCCTCTTCAAATTTTTTCGAGAAAGATAACTCTTTTCAACTGAACCTACTTAGTTAGAATATACGGCTATTATTTCATATTTTTTCATGCAAACCTAGGATCTTCTTTTTTTTTTGAAAGAGAAGATCAATTAGACTTCTTTTTTCTTTACAAGAAAAAATATGACTTATTTAACTTTGTGAAGAAGGCCTTGTTACTCTTGAAAAATGATGCTCATATGTCAGCTGAGAGGTGGAAGATCATGCATACGGTGTGAATTGTGAGTTACATTCTACATGTTGAGCATGTGACCTCTATTTTTTGTTGATGCCATGCTGTTTGTTCACACTCTCCCAGAACTGTGCAGACACATAGTCCTGCTTATCAGTCGGAGGACATACACATATGTTACACTCTCACTCATTATGAGCTAAATGAAGAATTTTTCTTTCTAAAGATATGAAGAGTCTCTGTGACTGTTGATTTCTCTTAACAATTATTCAGGAAAAATAAAAAAATAGGACAGAAATAAAATTAAAGCAAACAACCGTCATGTTAAGCAACTTGAACACATAGATCTTTCGTAAAGGAAACAACCTAATTACTACACAAACTTTTACAACAAAACTTAGAATAAGGATGATACTGATGCTGGGCACACGGAAGACTGAATTAGCAAAGTCTATCATGGGATGAAGGCTGTGTAGCCATTGTACCTTTTCTTGATTGTCTATTCAATTTTTAATATTTTCATAGTAACAACTTTTGCTGGAAAGTATTAGCCATTAACCTCTTGGCCCAGCTCTACCTTTGGTATACTAAGCCTTAAAGAAAAGAACTTTTCTAAAAAAAAGCCTTAAAGAAAAGAAACCTGGAACATATATAAGTACATAATATTTAGCAAACCTGGATTGCTAGAAATTTTTTTCTTTGAGAGGAGAAAGGATGACTACAAGGCTTGGTAGTTATCTGATACGCACTCCAATCAAATGAAACTTGTACTTAGGCTGAAAAGGAATTATAAAAGATGAACTAAAGATAGAGTCCTTATGGAGTGGACAAGCCTCCCAAGTACATAACATTCATATCAAAAACATGACTAGAAGCAAATGTTACAACATATTTATACTAATGAATAACTAACTAATCAAGGTACTAGGGGCTTAGTGGAGGTAATTAATGGGGACTGTAGTGGCTGATTAGAATATGAAACATACAACAACTCTAACTTCCACTTCTTTGTGTGAACATTTGAATTAGTTATCCTGGATCTATGGTAAAAGATCCACTTGGCTTTATTTTGGTATAGGCCTTTATAGGAGGATTCTTATCAATGCCAACCCCTTGAAACCTCGACTTGCCCTCAAGGCGAAAATCAAGAACTTGTACTGTAAACTCATCTTCATTGGACAACTGTTGTAGGTTGGTGTTTACAGTTGCTTCTTCCATTTGTTCTTCCTCAACAAAGTCCATGAGAAAATACTTTAAAAGTTTACAATGATGTCCAAGCGCATATTTCTCATTGCAATGAAATCAGAGGCCTTTCTCAAACTTCGCTTGTTGTTCGGCCTCCTTAAGACATGCATAAGAAGTTGCTGAAACCTGAAGATGCGAGGCTGACTTTGACAGAAAGTTGTTGTTGGCAGGAAAAAATGGAGCTTCATTGCATTGTTGCCCTAGTGTATTAAGAGAAGTTGTTGATCGTTGTGGAAAAACTTTGGAGCACCTTGAAGAGACCACTTTAGTTTCAAATTGTAGTGCTTTCCCCTTTTCATATTTTGTGTGGTTAGATTCTTCATAGTGTCCCCCATTGGCTTTGGCTTTGAGCAAAGCAATGTCTGCAGCTAGAGTATCCAAAATAGCTAATTTAGAGGTAATGACTGATAACTGTTGGATAAGTTGTTTTTTTTTTTTTGAGAGAATGTTGGATAAGTTGTTCAGTTTGGGGATTTACAGAATTTAGCAGAATATTGGAAATAGGATGAGGATTTGGAGACCAAGGGGAAGAAATTGATTTTATTGGTGGTTCGTTGAGATGGGAAAAGGAACACGTGACTATCATTTTAGGATCTATGGCTCTGATACCAAAATGATAAGCACTCCAATCAAATGAAACTTGTACATAGGCTGAAAAGAAATTATAAAAGATGAACTAAAGATAGAGTCCTTATGGAGTGGACAAGCCTCCCAAATACATAACATTCATATCAAAAACATGACTAGAAGCAATTACAACATATTTATACTAATGAATAACTAACTAATCAAGGCACTAGGGGCTTAGTGGAGGTAGTTAATGGGGGCAGTAGTGGCTGATCAGAATATGAGACATACAACCGCTCTAACTTCCACTTCTTTGTGTGAACATTTGAATTAGTTATCCTGGATCTATGGTAAAAGATCCACATGGTTTATTTTGGTATATGCCTTTATAGGAGGATTCTTATCATTCCGCTTGCATTAAGGCAAAAGTGGAAAATGTACAAGTATGTATGAGAGCGCGACATCAAAATAGAAGCTCTTAAAAAAAAACAAAAAAAAATGGATATTATCTGTTTGAATTTGAAGGTTGACTATTTTTTATATCCTTCCAGTAACTACTTGAGTTAAATTAGAAGGTTGATCTGATCAAATAATTTACTTGTATTCTTCATATCTTGTTGTCAGGAGTGGTCTTACTGATGATGTCGGCGCTGAAGCATTGATGATGGAAGCTCTTGAAAAGGTTGAGAAGGACATAAAAAAACCACTTTTAAGGTCTGACAAAAAAAGTATGGCCCTTCTCACGGCTGAGTTTGAAAAGATAAACAAAAAGTAAGTACAATGTTGGTAAAATCTCAGTGCTATTTTGCCTATCTTATGTTCCCTTGTACTCTTAGTTGTCTTCTAATTGAAATGGTCCATGTTCTCTTCATATTGTCTTCATCTGTGAGATTTTTCCTCAATGGTCTGTAAGTTTTTCCTTTCATTTTGATGAAAATCTGTAAGCTTTTGTGGCATTCATGATTCGCATCGTTGTTCTCTACTATCTTCATCTGTGAATCTCTCTTAAAAAATAAAAGATATTATAAGCTGTTAGCTTCTTTCTGGATTGCATCATTCACATCTTCATTTCTTGTGGTTCAGCTTACACCTTATGTATTAACATAATGCATTTACTATTGTTACACCTCCACTGGATAATTAACTTGATTTAACTATAAGACTTTTTCATATTTAGATGCCTTCTCACTGTGTAGTTTATGTGAAAAAATCATTATCTTCATCAATGTTCCAATTTAGACACTTTTGTATGTTCTTATTACCCTTAACAAACTTTTTGGTCTTATTTTCGAAAATTTGAATTAGGCTAGGTATTAGGAAAGAAGATCTTCCCAAATATGAGGAAGAGTTGGAACTTAAAATTGCCAAGGAGGATTTGCAGGGCTTGAAGAAGGATGCTTTGGAGGCAATGGAGACCCAGATTAAGAGGTTTGCATAATTTATTTTTGTGATAAGTCAAGGATTAGAAACTTGAGAGTGAGAACAATTCTTTGTTGTTTTTACAAGGGAAAACCGGAACAGCTCTTGTGGCATATCATGTCCAACTAAGCTGGCCTCTTAACAAAATTAAGTCCCTTGTTATTCATATATACATTTCTAATACATTAATAGAGAATGCCCCTAAAACAATACATTTATATAGAACGCCCCTAAAACAATACATTTATAGAGAATGACTGCATATGTTTATCTCTTGCTTTCTACGTAAGCATTTCTTGGTTCGATGTCCTTTTTTAAATCACATTCCAGATGGTGACCTACTTAACTGCTTATTCATGCATCTGGTCATGTAACCATGTAGTCTTTACAGTGAGGTTCGTTTGTGAGTTCAAAGTGAAATGTTCTTATTGACATTCATTTCTTCCATTGTCCACAAGTAAAAAACAAATCACGCACTAAACCCTTGATGTATTAGCAGATCCATGTCCTCACTTATTGACCCTTGGTCAGTCTTTCTATGCTTTTACAGAATGGTAATTGGCCCTACCTTTGATATCATATGTTGTATTTTCCTTACTGAGTTCAATGCATTTCTTCAAAGGAATTGTTCTAGCAAAAATGTTTTTCTGAGGATTAGTTCCATGCACAGATTATCATAGTTCTTGCACATATGCTCCTTTGTCAATTGGCATATATGGGATACAGCACTAACAGACATATAAAGGCACTTTTGAAACTTACGCAACTACTCTGTTTTCTCTTGTTTCATTGTACAAGGAGATTAAAAGGATGTTACTTTGTGACGTTGTTGATCCCTTTTATCTGTTTCTGTTTTCTACAGGGAGGAGTTCAAGGATGAAGAGATGGTTGACGTGAAGTCGTTGGATATCAGAAACTTCATCTAATTATTTCGTTTATTTGTATGTTCTAAACCGTAAATGTTTGGTATTTTCCTATGATGTCAAACTTCTGCTGCTAGGGAAAAAATAGTATCCATGCACGCAGTCAACTAGCTTGCATTTTTGTAATAATACAGCAATCAATTCTTCCACCTTTTGATGCTATAACATGGTATATTCTTGTGTTTTCAAATTATCTTATACTCTTGGGATTCAGTCAAGTGCTTTCGACCTATTACAACATCAGCTAATTACTGTATTTCATCATTAGGGTGGACTATGGAGGATGTTTGCAACCCTTGTTTGTTTGATATTGTTCTTTCTTTTTTAGCTAATTGTTGGTTATCTAAGATTTTTCTTGTGGTCAAACATTACTGAAAAAAATGTATTATGAAAGTTCTATTTTTCCAGACAAACACGGCCTTCTTTTGGGTCAGTTAATGTTGGACCTTTGGTAATTTTGAATGACCAAAAGTTTACGTTTTAGAAAGTTGATTTTATTTTATTGGTCCTTTTTAATACGAGTTGAAATTGTATTTGTATTCTTAACACAATGTTTGCGTTTTGAGAATATAATGTAGTCTCAACTCGTAGATAATTGCTTAATACATTGGTGACCAGTCTAATTTTCTATAAAGATTACAGTCAAGATAATCCTTTTTTAACATTCCATCAACAAAAAAGATATCAAATATTCCTTTTCAATATAATAAAGAGAAGATAAACATTTGTTGCCCACTAATGTCACATGACCTCAATTGTTAGAGTAATTCGGTTTTCACATTGAACTTTTAATACTCCTTTGCTTTCTATTTTTAATTTCAGAAATAATTTCTAGGATATAATAAATTGTGAACTTTGCTTATAGATTATATTTATAGCCAGACAAACTATAGCGTCCTGAAATTAAGCCTCGACATGCGGACGAATCAATATTAGATACGTGTCCAAGTGGTCCGAAGACGCTATGACAATGAACAATACACGACATAAAATTATAAACAATGAAATTTTTTTATTAATTAAATACAATCAGGCTCAATAATAATATAAAATTTTATACATATATCATGTGCAATCTATATATCAAAAATAGCTCACTATGATTCTTCATTCTTGATTACCTGCAATGATTCAAAATGAAAAAAAATTATCTCAATTAATCGTATGTGATATTCATATTTATTTAGAGACTTAAAATTTATTTCAAAAGATCATATCAACAGATATATATTACGCCCCTTAGGGGTGTTCACAGGTCGAGTTTGACCCGACCCGAACCCTAATCCGACACAACCCGATTGATTTTGTTCGGATTGGGTTGGGTCGGGTTGATGAGAAAGTATTCTGATCCAAATCGACCTTCACTGGGTCGAGTTGGGTCGGATCGTCGATTTATCCGGTTGAATTTTTTCTATATTTTTAATTTTTTTATAATACTTAACATCAATTATATTTTAAAAAATAAAGAAACATATTTTTTTCAATATTTTATAATGATCCAAAGGATATAAAGTATAAATTTGTAATATATTCTAATTTTAAAGTAATATAAAAAAATTATTAAGAATATTAATTTAAATTTAATAAAAAATATATAAAAGTTCATCGAGTTGGGTCGAATTGATCGGGTTCGAAAAATTGAAACCCGTACCCAACCCATTGGTGATCGGGTTATACTCGGATCGGTTCGGGTTCGATCAGACCAACGCTCTGATCCTCCACAATTGAGATTGTCGAATTTATCGGATTAATTCGACCCGGTGAATACCCCTAGACTAGCCGGAACACAAATATTATTAACTGTCCGCTTATTTGTTCGCCTCTCGCTTTGCTGGTGGGGATCACCCCCTTCTCTTAAGATAATCTCCGTGGGCCTCCTCTTTTATTATTTTAAAAAATATTATTAAATACATAATTTTTATTCGAAGACAAAAAAATTGTACACACTAGAAAAGCTTAGGAAAGTACAAACATATAAAAGTAAGAGGTAAAAGATACATAAGGGAACTTAACATCTTTTTAATTCAGGATATAAAATTCTTTTCTTTTTTTTTCTATTTTGCTTTCTTTTTGAATCAATTTCCAAGTTATGGGAGAAAGTTGTAAATAATTATCCAATATTTTTTTAATGTATTCAAGATGACAAAATCCTATCAACAGTTTCAGATAGTCTCTTGTTGAATGTAATATATTAATTTTTAGAACGAATATCAAATATTATTTTATTTTGTTAAGTTGACAAAAAATATAATATAATATATGTAATAATAATGTTATTAGTTTCAGCATAATCATTTATACCTTATATACTTTTGATCAATATCCACATAATTCGTATCTTAACTGAGTATTTAAACATATTGTAATACATATAGATATATCTCATTATCTTTTTATCTCGAATCTAATTTATTGTTACATCTAGAGAACCCTAATATATTATCTGTATGTTTTATTAGATAAATCTTATCATTTTTGTTATGAATAAAAATATGATTTGAATTCTATCCAGACCTCAAAATGAAATAATTTTTAGGTCAAATTATTGTTTATTAGATATTTTAATTTTCATATTTTTTCGTACACCCCTATAAGTAAGGGTAAAAGTGATTTTTATGGGACAATGCATTTTTATTATTTATGTTAATTGAAGTTTTTTTAGTTCATAATTTGACAATAATGACATGTTGCTTTTAATATCTCAATATATACACACACACATAATTTATATCATAATCGAGTAAACATTCCAAATATAAACTTAAATGTCTTATTTTACTATTCTTCATCATCAATCACTTTCTTTTTAAAACTTCTTTTTTAATCATAAAATTAAATTAAAATAATTTATATTTTACTTAAATTTAATTGGGAATGATGATTTTTTTTTAAGATCATCCTGAATCTTGTTCGAATTTCTAAAAAAGCTCAAATATTAGTTTTTTCAGTTCTATAAATATCCGGATTGAAAATTTGCCCTATTCCTATTCCACAAATATCGGAACCACCACCAGCGTCTCCTCCCCGTAGCGATCACGTCAAGCTTTTTACATCATACGTTTGTCCCCTCAACTATTTGCTCTTCTTGATTCTTTGCCACGATTTCGACTGCAAGACTGTTATGTAAGATTTCAGCACTCACGAATTCCTTTTGTTCTTATATATGTTCTTAAGGATCGATTAATTTTCTCTGTTAACACATTTTGATGCGTGGATTTACCAACCTTGGATAATTCTTGTGCCGATTTGCATTCATTTGGAAGTATAACCATGAGAATATTGATCCAGTTCCATAGTTTTGGTTTGTTCCATACACCTCCTGAAATTGATCTTAAATCTACTTGACCCATGTATTAACTAATTTGGATTGCTTATAAAGTGTCATTCCAAATTTTCTTTGGTGGTAATATTGATTATAATTAATTTTCATATTTATCCTTCTAAATTTTTCATAAATAAAATATAACGTAATTAAATATATCATATAATAATAACAACAACATAAATAATAATAATAATAATAATAATAATAATAATAATAATAATAATAATAATAAATATTATTTAAATAGTATTTATATAATATAATATTATATTACTATTATCATATTAAAAAAATATCATTAATTATTTATTATAAGTATTATTAATTAAAATAATATTTTTATTATTAATTATTATTAATAACAAGTATTATTTTATTTGAAGGTTATCAATTATTTAAGACATAAAGTTGTGAATTTATGATTTAAGTTTATAAGTTTCAATTTAATAATATAAATTTTTTAACTTAATAATATTTATAAATGGTACTTTAGTAAATTGATATATATTACTTAGTAAATTTTTCTATTAGGCAACATGGATTACCAGGTAATGTTGAGAGGTAATGTAATAAACACCTTAATTCTTTGGAATACAAGACTGTTTAATAATCTTTACAAGTTTAGCACCCATGGATTTCTTTTGTCCTCAAATTTGTTCTTAAGGTTCAATTAATGTTGTCTTTAAAATATTGTAATGCATAGACTTATTAACTGTGAATCAGTCTCATCCTGAAAGTATTAAAAATGAGAAAGATCCTGTTCCAGAGTTTTGGTTGTTCCAAACACCTACTCTAATTGATCCACACGCATCTTTACAAGTTTGGTGATCTTTTCCACTTATCATCAGTTCTTTGGAACTTTGCCTCAAGTTTCTTTTGTCATTAGATAGCTGATGGACCAAGGGAATCCTGAGAACAATTCAGGAGAAGATGTCAGACAGTTCAGCAAGCGGAGAAAGACTCAGTCCCCTTTCAAGGAGGAAAAAGAGGAGCAGGTATATTTAATCAATGACATACACACTTAAAAGCATTTCTTGATATATGTTTATTCTTAACCAGGCCCAAGGTGACAAAACAGAGAGGCCTTGGTCAAACATATCGGAAGACATTTTGGAGTTGATCGTACGTCGGCTGAACATAAGCGATCGCATCCGATCCTCTCGGGTTTGCAAACATTGGAGATATGCTGTGTTGTGTATGGCTCCCAAAGCACCCGCCTCCTCATATGGGAACCCATGCTTGCTCAGGCTTTCCATTGACAATCAGAGATGTGTCCTAATTGACACTTTCCTCAAGGAACACTTCATTCTCGACACACCAAGCCTACCTCTATGTTATTCCATTGGATGCTCGGACTATGGTTGGTTGTTGCTTGCTGCTGATGTATCTGAACCTAGTCCCGTCTTGTTCTTCAACCCTTTGACAAGGACTACCATTGAGCTTCCCAAGCTAGAGTCATCATGTATATATAGATTCACTTTCTCATCACCCCCAACTTCACCTGATTACGTCGTTATCAGCATGTTTTCATTTACTGTAATGGAAGCTACTCACTTTAATTATTATCGGCCTGGAGATGAAGATTGGACACAAGTTGTAGTGAGACACAGAGAAAGCTTCATAGCATCCGGTTCAAAGGCTATTTTGTTTAATGATCGGATCTATGTCTTGGACATCCTCGGGAGATTAGGAGTTTATGACATCTTTTCAGGGCGAACTTTGACCATTGTTATCAGAAATGCACCCCTAATAAATAACCATGAAAGTGACATGCTCAATTTAGTAGAGATGGATGACAAGCTCAAGTTGGTTTTGACAAGCTTGCATGATGGATTTATTCGCGTTTACGAGTTCGACGATTCAGAGAAACAATGGATTAAATTAAAGAGCATAGGAAAGAAATTGCTGTTCTCCTGCATGACAAGTAGCATATACATGAACGTGACTTCACAAGAAGGGGAAATGGTATATGTATTGAGACTTTTGTTCGAGAGTGAGATAATGTCTTATTCCTTCATATCGAACAAACTGCAAACCTTTGGAAAATTGGAAGATAAGTTCCCATACTGTCGGAGTATTTGTTGGATTGAGTTGAAGCCTTAGGAGAAGTATGAAGTTGAAAAGCTCCACTCTACTCATTTTGCAAACAATTGCTTCTTCTTGTCTTATTATGCTCGTCTCGTCGCTCTGTATATACTTGTACTTGAATATAATGTACGTGAACTTACTTTGGTATGGTGGAGGAGGTAAAACATTTAGGTTCATCAATATAAAAAAATACCTTTTGCTCGTAATAGCAATTGCATTCTGTATAACTAAAATAATAATGATTTTAGTTGTATACAACACAATAATTAGATAAGTAATGACAATTCTGAACATTTTTTTAAAGAAGGATGGCTACACCACAATTCTAAACTTTTAGCTGTACATTTCAATGTGATACCATTTTTTTTCTTTACCTCATAAACTCTAATGTAATGGAATATTCTGAATCCTGCTTCAGTGAAACTGTATTTCTTTAGTGCCTTTAAACATTGATCAACATCTTCACAAACACTTTCTTAGAAATATTTTTGTCGGTCAGTTTTAGACCTTCTTTGGTGATGATCTCTTCCTTTCATATTGTTAATAGTTATGTTTGTAATAGTTGTACAGAATCCCTTGTATGCTCCTTTTGAAACATTTTATAGGTCTTCAGTGAATGTTGAAGTTTGTAGAATGAATAGTTGTATTTTTATGATATAACGTATTCTATTTTGTACATAAATATTCATTATGCTTTTGTTGAAACCAGTTTATTTCTTTTACATGTCCAAACTGATAGACTAGGAACTGAATTAAAAGTGTTTCTGCTTGAATGCATTATATTAGTTACTGTGTTTGCAAGAGATTACAGTAATTCCTGATGTACCTGGATTATCCCACAATCCATTTATTTGGATATGGTTGTGCTGTGGAATAAGAAATCATTTCTGATTTAGTTGTTTGTGACCTGACTCAGCCAAAATTATACCAACATTCTTGCATTCATTAGATTAACTTTTTAGCTTTAGGAGTCTTCTTGTCATAATTGCTTCACTGTAAAAGAGCTACTAATTTTACTGTGATTAAGTTTTCACAATACGGTCTGATTCAACTTATTTACTGTCAATGGGTTGTCATGTCCTTCATAAATCCTTTTAATTAATAGGAGAGTTGTTAAAGTTTCATTAGAATGCCCTCCTTTAGAACTGCTGCGGTACTTGCTAATTAATCTTAGAGGAAAGAATTATTGTTTTCAAATATATAAAGGGGAATGAGTGTACTGGTAAGAGAATAGTTGAGAACTTCATTGTAATTTTTTTCTAACACATACATGTAATTCACCATTTTATCAATAAAGCAGATGGTTACTTTTAGTAATTATTCATTTTCGTCTCAAAAAATATACATATAACATGACTTTAGGCGCTGTTTAATTTTTCATTAAAAACTTCCTTTTTAAATAACATTGTCTATGTGATATTATAGTTCAACATTGTCTATGTGATATTATAGTTCTTTTGTAGGGCAATGATGTTTCTTTTCACACTGGTCCTTGTGCTTCTTCTTTAGATAGTTTCTGTTAATGCTAAAAAAGGTTTTTTTTTCTTTAGATAGTTGAAATGGATAATCTTCTACAGATTGTACAAAATGCTTACTTATCCATCGTGGAACTGTAAGCTTTACTGTAGTCTTATGGACCCTCAGCTTCTTTACAGGAGTATTTATTTTTTGTTTTCCAAGACAGCCTTCAATTTGAAACTCCTTGCATGCATTGCATCTCATGCACAGATTTATTACTTCTGTATCAGAATATTGAGCTGCAATCTTGATGGCAACTTCAGTTTTTCGAAATCCTGATCCAATAACAGTTATTAATGAGATCCTAATTGTTTTTTATTTTTTTTAACTCAATGGAAATTAAAATATCTGGTTAAACATTTTGGATTTTTTTCATAAAAATATCTCTATGTTAGTATGGTTGTAAATAAATTAAATGATTCATTAATGAACATTGAAGTTGCATATCAAAATATAATCAGCACATATTTTATTGGCATTTAATAATAATAACAACAACAACAATAATAATAATAATA
>LTAE01002696.1:0-17620 GCA_001647135.1 Pontederia paniculata | reverse complement strand
GACGAGGAGATGTTATGATATATAACTATTAGATCATGCATAGCATATTTTTACTTTTGCATATGGTTTGTGATGTTCTCTCCTATAAAATAAGCAAATATATACATATATATATACATATACATATATATATATATATATATAGATTTAATAAAGATGTTATCTACTTAAGTAGGTAACATCGTACTACTTATCTTATCAATCATAAAATGTTAAATGTATGATAGATCTAATATTTATAACAAACTCTTTAAGAGAGATAAAATTTTATATCCACCGTAGATTTAACATTTTATGATAGGCAAAATAAGTATTATGAATAACATCTTCATTATTTTCATATATATATAGTGAAAGGCTTTGCATTTTCTTATTGTTTTAAACAATTTAATTTTGCTGTGCATAGTGCACGCATTTTTGTTAATAATAATCAATCAATTAAAGTGTGCCTCCTCTCGAATTATATTACTGCCATTATCTAATTGCTTACGATTCCTTACAAGATAGTTTTATTATATTCCTAGATGTCTAATTAACCGCTCTTATGATTGGAGATGCTTATAATAGTTGCAACATCCAATAAATTATAAGAATTAAAATAAATAAGTAAAAGAGAAAGAAAATGATATTAAAAGGTCCATGGGTCGTGTTGCACGACAATAAGATCGGAATAGGAGAAAACAAATCAACACGGACCGTGTCCATGAAATACACGACCGTGTTGACTAGGGAAAGAGGATGATCGGGAAACTGACCATGTCTAATAATACTTTATAATATCGAGATATAGTAAATTAATATTAATTTAAGCTGATCTTAGATAAGGTTAAAGATGAGAGATATATTGGAGATAGACTTGGATTAACCTTTGAAAAACCCTTATAAAAGGAGTATCTCTCTCTCTCCTAGAGCACGAGAAGAGGAAACATTCCTGAAGAAGAAGATTGAACTACGAGAGACGAGGAGGATTAACAAATGTGATTAAGGTATGTAAAGCACAGGATCAACCTTAGGGTATTTCATATAAACATGATTTACTATAAGAAATATATGAAGACTGATAATTATTTTATCCCTGAGTTAGAATAATAATACTATGATTTAACTCACTCGGAACGAAGACGAGGAGTCCTGCCACTGGAGACAAAACACAAATCACGTCGCACTCGATACAATTTGCGTTTGCTGTGAAGCTTATAGGAAACAACCACGTCTCCCATGACGTGGGTTGTGTTCCCTGAACGAGGTGCGACACAAGCCATGTTTTTTCTCAAACACGGACCATAATCCCTACATAGCGTCGACTCCACCACGGGTAGTGGTTCCGGGGCAACGTATGAACAACGTGACTCAGACCACTTCGCCCACAAGCACAAGCTATGTCACACGGACAATGCATCAATGGCTGAACACGAGCCGCATCGATCTTAGACGTAGCCGAGTCCGTGAGGACACCAGAGACGAGAACATGTAAGTGTCGCATCAGGACACAGGCGGTGTTCCTCGTATCAAAGACGATGTCAACTTGAAATTGGAACCTAAAAATAGGCAATGTTCCTTTGACACGAGCCACATTTCCTGAACTGTAAAAAATGGATTAAAACATGAACCCTAACACGAATCGGGTTGAACCCACGTGTTAACTGATGGACTATAAACTATAAACGGGACATGGGACGTTTCACTTGGAAACTGAACGAGCTAAATACAACATGCAAAAATGTGTTGTGTCAAATATCGATCCGGTCTGTGTTGCCTGAAGTACATCATGTGGATTGTGTTGGTTCCCAACGCGAGCCGTGTTATGTTCGATGAACTAATTGGACTTGACTGGAATTTGATTACTTACTAATGGAAGTCACCATGATGATTCGAGTTTTTAGAAAGATAACCTAGAAGTAAGTATATTATTTAACTTATAATGTGATGTAAAGCTATTAATGATTGTGATTTAATTTATGACATGAAGAGGATGACCCTAGCTAGCGACTTGTTCCCTCCTATTTAGGGTTTTCACCCTCCTACTAGGGACTAATTCCCTTCTGATTAGGTATTCATTCCCTTGTGTCTAAGGATTCATTCTCTCTTTTTAAGGGACTTGTCCCCGCCTGTTTAGGGATTTATCCATCCTGATGTGGGATATGGGCTCTTTATCCATCCTGGCACCGGGTCAACTTGAATCTTCCATGCTTTGTTAAAGGTTCACAACTGAATGTAATAATTGATAACTTAGGATAAGATAAATAGAAATCCTAAGTACTAGCTAGGCTTTGAACATGCTGAATATTGTACTCAATGGTGTAACTAGTTCTAGCCACTGATGAAACTACAAAGAATAATACTAATTATCATGAACATATTGAACACTGAAACTAATGTGCATCTTAGGGTGGAAAAGTAAAAGTAGAGTTACTGTTTATCATGACGAGCTGTTGAGATAGTATGTTTCTCTATATTATCTACGTATATACTTTTATCTACTGATAATTATTATTATATATTGAGATTCATCGC
This sequence comes from Pontederia paniculata, assembly GCA_001647135.1. NCBI lineage: Eukaryota > Viridiplantae > Streptophyta > Magnoliopsida > Commelinales > Pontederiaceae > Pontederia > Pontederia paniculata. The sequence goes on along the minus strand of LTAE01002696.1, from coordinate 15,106 downwards.
TCATGGGAGCATTGGCTCCCTTGCTTTTGATCCTAGAGGTGATCAAAATAATGATGAATAGATAATGACACTGGTGATGCAGTAGTTTGAGACTTGATGACTTGCACATGATAGAAGTCTAGCATGAGTAAGAGTTTCTGCTACATGAGTCCAAGTTATTTTAATAGTCCTCTTTTCATAACAATATAAAAGGATATTTCCTTTTGCTAGACTTATCAAAAGAGTTTTATCTTAAAAGTTACTATTTTTGCATATTGTTCACCAATTTTTGGACAAAAGTAAAGTCAAAGAAGGAATGTCGTAGCGTCTCCAAATATGTATTTTTCCATGTGATGGGGGTATGAATTTGAGGACATTACAGTAAGGTATCAGAGCTTAACGAGGGGCACTTCTTAGCTGTTCTTAAGAAGATAGAGTCCATGTATGAACATCACGAACAATCACCGTACCGTCAAAGAAAATATGGGTCAAGCCCTAAGCAGGTTATTAGGGAAAAGAAGAGATTTAATGATTAAATGATTGTCCTGACTTGTTATTGATGTAGATGGCTCCAAGACATCCTCCTAACCATCATGAACAGAACCCACCTGAGCAAGAGGTGGAGCAGAGCCAAAATCAGGGGAGCATAACTAGCAAGGGAAGGCCGACAGATCCAACAAGGGAACATTGCAAAGGATAAAGTTCAACACTTCCTAAAGCTCCATCCTCCCCAGTTTAACAGTAGCAATAATTTCAATGAGACCGAGAGGTGGATAGACACCATGGAAGAAACATTCACACTAATGCAATGCTCTGAAGATCAAAAGGTCCTATACGCGGCTCATCAACTGATAAAGGACGTGACTAGTGGAAAACCACCAAGGTTATTGACCTGGCTGATCAGGAGATGATCACATGGAAGGATTTCAAAAAGGCATTCCAAACCTGCTACTTCCTAGCATATGAACGTAGCTTGAAATAACGGGAGTATTTGGAATTGAAGCAGGAAACTTGATGTGTCGTAGTACCCAAACAAGTTTATTGGATTGGAAAAGTACTGCACACTACTGAAAGATGAACGAGAATGGGCGGATCGATTCATCCAAGGCCTAAGCCTAGACTTGAGGACTAAGATTCTTGGGGGTAACTATAAGACCCTCAATGAGGCATCTAAATTGGCCAAGCGAATGAAAAGAGATGACATCATATACTAGAAGTAATTAAAAGAGAAGGTCCAACTACAACCGTTAGTATGAGAAAGGCCTAGACGGGATGAACGAAGGCAAGTCAAGGCTACCATTAACAAAAACCTCTATCGAGACGAATGCCCAAGGCCTTATGTACTGCAACAAAGACAACCATACAAGAAGGCTTGCCCACACTGTCATAGTTACCATTCAAGTGAATGTTGTCGCAACAGAAGAGCATGCCTTCGCTATGAGAAATATGGCCACTTCATAAGAGAGTGCCCAAAATCGAAGGACGACAATCAAGGACCCCAAGGAAAAGGAGGTTCCCCAAGGATGATACTAGAAAGGGCCTATGCATGCAAGCTGAACCATAGCCACATCTCTATGGCACCCTAGGTGACTCTTCTAAATCCTACTGATGAAATAATGTTATCTAACAACAGATTAAAGATGAACTAGGGATAGGTAGTGTTACCAAATTCGAGGACGAATTTAATTTTAAGGAGGTTATTATTTATATTTAGCGAATTGCAAGAATTAAAATAAATAAGTAAAATATAAAGAAAAGGATATTGAAAGGTTCAACATGGATCGTGTCTGTTCTGGACACGGGTCGTGTTGCACAACATGGATAAACTGGACGAAATTGGAGAAAATGGCTCATCACGGGCCGTGCTCATGAAAGATGCAAGCTGTGTTGACATGGGAAAGAGGATGACTCAGGAAACAATCAGTGTCTGAACAAGATACATACCATGTTTGGACAAACACATGCCATTTTTTAGTGTAACTTATGTCGTGTTGTCTCACAAAAATCCGTGCCTAACCCAAAGTGTGAAGATAATGCTTTATAATGTCGGATAAAGTAAATTAATATTATTAAGCTGATCCAAGATAAGGTTAAAAATGAGAGATTAGATGGAGTTGGACTTGGATTAACCTTGAAAACCCCTAGAAAAGGAGGTCAAGAGGAGGGAGGCCTTTGTCACTTCTCCTCCAAGCCAAAATTACCAAAATTTCTACCTCTCTCTCCCTCCCTCCCTCCCTCCTAGAGTTACAAGATCGAAGCACGAGAGTCGAAGAGGATTAACAATCGGATTAAGGTACGTAAAATAGAGGATCAACCTTAGGGCATTGCATGTAAGCATGATTTAATATATGAAATATATGAAGATTGATGACTAGGTTTTCCATGCGTTAGAATAATAATATTATGACCTAACTCACCCAGCGCGAAGACAATGAGTGCTACTGCTGGAGATAGAACACGGACCACGTCACACTTGACATAGTCCACGTTCTCCGTGAAGCTTACAGGAAACAACCGCGTCTCCCATGAAGCGGGTCGTGTTCCCAAAATAGCATCGACAAGGAGGTGGAATATGAGCCATGTTCTTCTCATACACAGACTCGCTCCTTGCACAGCGCCGACTCCACCTTGGGTCGTGCTTCTGGGACAACACATGGACAACGTGACATGGACTATTTCGCCCACCAACACAGGACGCGTCCCATGGACAATATGACGATGACTGAACGCTAGCTGCGTTGATCTCGGATGTGGGCCATGTCCCTAAGGACACCGGAGACGGAACTTGCCATGTCGCACTAGGTCACGAGCGGCTTTCCTCGGATAAAAGACGGTGTCAACTTGAAACCACAACCCTAAAAATGTGCTGAGTTCCTTTGACATGAGCTGTGTTTCTTGAATCACGAAAAATGAATGAAAACATGAACCCTAACACAGACTGGGTTGAACCCAACACAAGCCATGTTAACTGATGAATTATAAACTTGATGCAGGACGTTTCACTTGCAAAACAAATGTGCTAAATACAACACGCAAAACAGGCCATTGATGCAAAATTTTTGTTCCAAAAAAAAAAGGTGCCAAAAATATGTTGCTAAAATAAGCAAATATGCTAGCAAGTGCACTAGCCGATCAAGTAATAAAATATTTAAGTATAGAGTTGATGATCCCATGAGGAATTAGTTTAACTAACTATCTAACTTTAAAGGATAGTAAGAGATAAAAATGAGTGATGAAAGTACAAAGAATGAAATAACAAAAAGGTAAAAACTAAACTAATGATGCCTAGGACTTTATGATGAGAGATATGATTAAGAACATACTTGGTTTCATCTCTACAATAATTGGTTTCAATAATGATGAATATATTTGGTTCTTAGATGGATTAGGATGTATGACTCTCCATTAATGGATAAACCAACTATCATCATTCTTAGTAAAATTGAAAGCATTCCTTAACGAGTCTACTCTCAATTAATTCATATTAGGATGCAAATAGTTATATTCCTAAACTATTGAACCACTCTTAACAGGATAATTCAATACACCACAAATCAAATAGTCCTTAACGGATTATCAAGATAGGACATGAATTGCAAAAGGGATTGGTCACACTGCGTAATTAATAACCAACTATTTCAATTAAAACTTGGCTATCATGTTCATAAGAATCAAACAAACTATAATCAATACCCAAAAACGTCCAAAGTTTGCCCTATCAACTAAGAGTATTATAGAAAATCTAAGAGATAGATAGATAGACAAAGTTGATACTAAAATCATCCCAACTAATTGTAGAATAGAGATTACTCTTCCAGACGATGATGAACCTCTGCACGATCTTCGTTACAAGTGTACCACGTAGAAATTTTCTTAGTAGCTCTTCAAGTTGCTCTCACATCCTTGGCTTGTAGGCAAAGGTTGTAGGCTCTTAGAATATCCTAGCACACAACTTCCGATTCTCAACATGTGTATTTGTATCATCCGAAGAGTTTCCATAAAGTCTAAGGGAGTGTGGAAACATTTTTTCATGTCAAGATTAAAAAACTTTATTAAATTCAAAATTGACTTTGTGATCAAAACACCTTCAAATCTTCTTAAATAGTTTTCCTTTTGATATCCAAAGAATTTGGACAGGTTAAGTGTCCTTTTTCCATTGAAATTCCTTCAAAATATCTGAATTTAAATGAGAATGGGTGAATCTGGCCTTGGTGTTGTGACCTATGATGGATTTAATGGGTTGTGAAACTGGTTGTAGTGGCTAGTGACAGATGTAGTGCTCCATGAAATGCCTTGTAATGACCCGTTACACAGGGTATTCGAACTTGGAAACTCCATTTCTCATCACTTATAGCTCGTAACATCATATAGCGACCTATTATATCATCTAAACTTCGATTTGTCATCACTATAAAGGTCATAACTTGTATCCTAGCCGTGAAATATAATGTAATGACCCTTGATGGGATATCATGACCCATTACATCCATAACATTGCAGCTTACATTGTGAACAAGGTCATTACTTGTAGTTGCAACTCGCTACACTAATTTCTTGGTCTATAAGCTTGTTGTCACGGACGTGACACATGAGTATCATCCCATGAAATTCGGAAATTGTGATCCTTTGATTCTAAATTTGACTGTTTTCATCGTGTAATCTCTTCTAGCCATTCCTCTCCTCCTTTCAAGTGGTTTTCTACAAATAATCACCAAAACTTGAGTAGAATAATGACTTAAAGTAATAGAAGCAAATAATCGATAAATGTTGCACGCTATGATAAAATTAACCAAAATGATACTAAATATGAGCCTCAAAACATTGTTGGAATATGCATGCCCTCAACCGTCAATCACCGACCCGGACCGTGTTTCCTAAAGTTCACCATGTTGATTGTTTACAAAGACCCGACGCAGACCATGTTGGTTCCCAATGTTGATCGTGTTCTGCTTGATGAACTGATACGACTTGATTGGAATTTGATTGCTGAATCATGGAAGTCATCACAATGATATAGGGTTTTCATAAAGATAACCACGAAGTAAGTATACAGTTAACTAATAATGTGATGCAAAGTTGTTAATGATTGTGATTGAATAATATATAGAATGAAGAGGATGGCCTCGGCTAGGGACTTGTTCCCTCCTATTTAGGGTTTTCAACGTCCTGTTAAGGACTAGTTCCCTCATGATTAGGGATTAATTCCCTCCAATCAAGGGATTTGTTACTTCCTGTTAAGGGACTTATGCCCTCATGTTTAGGAATTTATCCCTCTTGATGTGTACTATGGCTTAGCTAGCAATCCTGACATCAGTTAACTTGAATCTTCCATGCTCTGTTAAAGACTTCCAAATGAATGTAATAATTGACAACTTAGGACAAGATCAATAGAAATCTCAAGTACTGACTAAGCTTTGAACATACTAAATAATGTATACAATGGTGTAACTGATGTTCTAGCTAGTGATGATATTGAAAAGAATAATGAACTAATAATCATGAACATACTGAACACTAAAACTAATATGCGTCTTAGGGGCAACTCATGTTTTGATCATTCCTGAATTGAAGTTACAGATGGAAAGGTAAAAGTAAAGTTACTATTAATCTTGACAAACTATTGAGATAATATATTTCTCTATATTATCTACATATTTTTCCTACTGATAATTACTGTTAAATATTGAGCTTTATCGCTCATGGGAGAATTATCTTCCTATTTTTATCCTATAGATGATCAAAACAATGATGAATAGATGATGACACTAATGATGCAGAAGTTTGTGAAATGATGACTTGCACATGCTAGAAGTCTAGCACGAGTAAGAGTTGTTGAATCTAGGATCCCGAGATTATTTTGGTGATCACAAATTTGTGATGGAACTTAGTTTGGATTAATGAGCTTGTTGAATTGTTCTAAAAGATAGGATTTTCATAATCAGAGAATGATAGGTCGACTAAAGTTGATGAACAGACGATCTATGCACATAGAAGACATAACAGGAAGATCCTATGTGTGCAGCGGTCATCCAAAAGTTGAGAAGTGGTCGACCAATGTGACGAGCAAAGATCAAAGAAGTAAAGTCAAAGGTTGAGCGATCGACCAAATATATTGAGAGGACGACCGAAGACACGGTTGAACAGGAGAGGTCGCCCGATGAAGAATAGTGAGCGACTGAATGCTTTACACCAACAGTACAAAGGTTGGAGAATGGGCGGTCCAAGGAGAAGTGGACGCGCAGTGAAGAGAATTAGCCGAAGAGATGTTTTGGCTGAGGAAGGAGAGGTGATCCGAAGATGAAGAATGGACGACCAAAGAGCTGAGGAAGAATGCAATGGTCGTCCAAGGTTTCAGAGTGAAGACAATGGACGACCGGGAGATTGCCAAGGTTGAAATGGACGTCCGTAGGCTCGTGAGTTAAAGAGCGGACGACCAAAGTTGATGACAAAATGAAGATCGATCGACCGAAGATGGAGTGCAGACGACTGATAGATATCAGATGAAGACAAAGGTCGTCCGGAGTATTTGTGAGAAGACAAGTGGACGTCCAGGAGTTTGTCAGGTTTGAGGTGAACTGAAGATCATATGACCGCAGGATGAGCAGATGACCGGTGAAGAGATAGAGATCGTCCGAGGGCTGAAGAGACAGAGCTGCGGTCGACCAGAGCATCTGACAGATAAAACAGTGGACGTCCAAGGAATCTGATGGGTTGTTAGAGGACGTTTGAAGAATGTCAGAAGGAAGAAAGGACGCCCGAGGATCTCAATGGAAATGAGCGGACATCNCTTGACAGGTATCTTCAAATTCAGGAGTGGACGTCCGAGGAGATTGGCGTGCAATCAGCGGACGACCAGAGAAGTTGAAGACAGTGGTAGAAGGTCAAGATCGATTGACCAAAGGTTTGGCAAGATGACCGAAGGAACTTGACAGTTGGCTTCCCTCGAGAGTGGACGTCCGAGAAGATTGGTGTGCAATCAGCGGGCGACCAGAGATGAGTTGAAGTTGGAAGAGGTCAAGATCGGTCGACCGAAGATGAAGCGCGGACGACCGAAGGAGCTTGACCGAAGTCTTCAATCAAAGAGTGGACGTCCGAGAAGATTGATGTGCAATCAGCGAACGATCAGAGACAAATTGAAGAAGTGAACTCAAGTCCAGATCGGTCGTCCAAAGGTTTGGCGGATGACCGAAGGAGCTTGACTGAGGAACAAAGACTTCGGACTTTGAATTGCGGACGTCCAAAGGTGAACGGTAGACGATCGAAGCACTAGACGGCAGTTCAAGTGAAGACTTCACCAGAGCAGCGGTCGATCAAGGCAGGAGCATCGAGCGATCAAAGGGTAGATGAAGGGTACTGTACTATATTAACGACTAGTTTTCTGAGTGACATATTAGGTCGTTTGTGTAGAGTATATATTATAATCCCAAGAGTCTTGGGAAGTAACTTTGGCAAAATTAGCTAGCGAGTGCTTGAGCGGAAAAAACCTTAGTTCCTCCTTCTGTGATTCGAGTGAAGAATTCAGGATAGAAGGAAGTGTTAGTTCAAAAGTGAACTTGTAAGATGTTGTCTCCTTGTCCTCTGAGAAATAAAGGAGAAGTTGTAAGGGAGTCTTCGCCCTTGAAGAAGGAGTTTAGTGATCTCTGGAGGTCTCGAGTTCGAGAAGACCGGAGCGGAGACGTAGGCCAGAAGTTCAGCCGAACCTCGTCAACAAACCTTTGTTTGTTTGTATGTATGCTTTGTTTCATGTTTCTTCTTATTGTCTATATTTGCCTCTGTATGCTTCCGCTATATAACGAATCATCTTAGAAAAAATCGAAAAATTTAATACACAAATTCACCCCCCTCTTGGTATCATCTAGATCCTACAAGAGTTTCTATTGCATGCGTCCAAGTTATTTTAATAGTCCTATCTTTTCTTTTCATAACAATGTAAAAGGATATTTCCTTCTACTAGACTTATTAAAAGAGTTTTATTTTCCGCATACTATTGACTAGTATTTTGGATAAATGTCAAGTTGAAGAAGTACTGTCTAGAGTCTTCAAATCTGTATTTTTTTATGTGACGGGGTATGAGTTTGGGGACGTTATAATACTTATTTCTTTCGCTTATGTATATGGAATAAGAAATAAACATAGCGCTAAAAGAAAAAAAAACATAATCTTAATTAAATAAGAAAATACAATTTTATCTTATAAGCTATAAAACAAAAACCTAACTAAATCGAATTCTAATAATATATTTTGCTAAGTATGCTGTTTTTTTTTTCTTTACTATATAACATTTTGGCTATCAAATTTAGTAACGAATTTACTCATATAAAGTATATACTTTTCTCAAGTTGTAATAAATAGTATTATTAATCCTAGTCAGTCTGAAGTTTTTGTTCTCTAATTTTGATGTTCTTTGTTTTTAGTTCTTAATTTTACTAAAATTAAAAATATTAATTTTCTTTTTAAATTTCGAAATTTATCTAAAATATAAAAAATATAAATAATTTATATAATACTAATCCTAATCCTAATCAGAGTTAAGAAATGATCTAAATAAAAGTACGAAAAAAAGTTATATATTCATATACTTTTAGTTAACTATAATTTGATTTTTAATTTTAACCTATAAATTGTAATTATTATTTTTTTCGTTTATAATGAATACATTGGTAGAGTCCAAGAAAAAAAAATTAAACTCTTTTCAATTTATAATAGATAGTATTACTAATCTAGTCGCCCCCAGTCTAGAGTTTCTGTTCTCTATTTCTTATATTTCTGTAGGTCATTAATGAATTGATCATAAGCCGAGAGACCATTGATTAGGGTTAATTCAATCGATTAGTGTAGATGAGTCTTAGATTCATACTTCGTTTCTCAGATGTTGAGAGGCTAAGAGAAGGCAATGCAAGTATATGTGCTTTCAAAAGGAACTCAATATTCCTCTTTTCAAGTTTTAACCTCATATATTAATCGACGAATGTAAACTTGATCATCTCCATGGCATGGCTAACTCTAGAATCCCATCTTGTATTGATTTCTTCAAATCCTTTATCTACAATTAGTCTTTAGTTCTTAAAAAAATTCTGAAAACATAAACATTAGTTAGCTAATATACTTCTTTTTGTAGTTCAATTCCATAATTTTCTCTAGGATTAGTTCGTTAGATTAGATAAAAGTGGTTTAGTATCTATAATTGGTTTAGCTTCCTGTGGATTTAATACCTGTAGTACTTTTATCGATTGTTGTGCGCTTGCAGAATCATTGTGTTGTGTAAGATTTAAAAGTGATATTATATATTGTCTATCATAATTCCACATATACATTGTCACAACCTTGTTTACATCTGTACATGAATATGAATTTGATTAAACATCAAATGTCAATGTGCTTATCCTATGAGTTACCACAAATTTGGTCTAAAGGTTTGAGAATAATTTTATTGCAGAAGTGTTTCCCATTATCACTGATGATGATCCTTATGGTGCCAAATCTGGTGAAAATATTTTTTATTCAGGAATTTTGTGACAATTTTTATCCACTATGATATATATACTCATTATTGAATGATTTAGGGAAAGGTCCATAAAGTCAATCCCCAAAACATCAAAGATATCACAAAACATAATGTCGTTCAAGGGCATTTCGTTCTTACGATAAATATCACCTAACCTTTGAAATTCATCACAAACCTTGCACTAGTATTGTGTATCCTTGAATATTGTTGACTAGTAAAATCCACATTTCAAAACCTTTGCAGTTGTTCAATTTGGCCCAAAGTGTCCTCCTATTGGTTGGTCATGAAAGTGTCTCAATATCTTGCAAAACTCATCAGACACACATCTGTGAATTACTTGATTTGCACATAATCAAAACAAATAGGGATCTTCCAAGATATAGTGTCTAAGATCAACAAAGAATTTCTTCTTTTGTTGGTCGCTAATCCCCTTAGGAACCTAATGTCCTCTAATGATGTTAGCCTACTGTGCAAACCATGGAGGACTTGTAAAATCAGAAACCAACATAGTATTTGATGTAGAAAATCTTCTCATTTGAAAATTCTTCCTGGATGTCTTTTCCTCTTTAGGAACTTGCTCCAATCTTGAGAGATGTCTGTAAACCAAATTTTCTAGTGCCTTCTTATCTCTTGTCTCCGCATGAAATTCTTAAAGAAGTAGAATCCATCTCAATAGTCTAGGTTTTGCTTCTTTCTTTGACTGATCGTTCATGATCTATAAAAACAACAAATGTTGAGCTAGATAGTACCAAATTTTATCAAAAGCGTAAATCACAACTAGAAATCTTTTTCGATGGTGGCATAATTCAGTTGATCGGTGTCATTATCTAGCTTACGTAATAAATCACATGAAAAATCTTATTATAGTGTTGCCCTAGTATGACCGATTTTTTCTAATAAGGCAAATAAAATCGCAAGAAAATGCACTAGTAGTATCAAGAAATAGAGATGTGAGCAGAGTATCGTTCCCACGAGGATTAATTTAACTTATCTATCGAACCCCACTAACTAATATGAGATGACAAAATTTTTGAAGGATATAAAGATAAACAAGAAGATAAAGAGAAATATTTGAATAACAACAACTCTGGATCAATATGAGATAATAGAATTAGGAGAAATTTGATCTTACCCCAAGATTAATGAAAGTTAGTTCAAACCAAATTTCTAAGTAGATTAGGATCTACTCAAGGTACAACTTCCTCTCTAGGATGCTTTAATATGTATTTCCTAGACTATGGATCGTTTCTCTTCATGATGCTAATATCATAGACCACACACCTAAATATCCCTCTCTAGGGTGCTACTCAGATATAACATGCAATGCTTTGACTAGATTCAAGGATCAATTTTAGAGTTACAAAGAGAATTAAGAGCTCACTATTCCTATTCAGGATGCTAGCAAAGAATCAAAATATCCAAGAAATAAAAAAAATATTAAACATAGCCATTCATGTGCATAGATGTAGAGCTAAAATCAATTAGATCAAAGGGTTTAATAGTTTCTCTTACAATAATATTCAACTCCTAGATAATAAAAAATAAATCAAACAAAGTCCACCCTTTAGAATTGAGAAAGAAGAATCATAAGAAATAATTACAACTCTTGATTAGACAATAGTCTTCTTCAAAGTTTGCTGCATCATTAACTTTCTTCTTCTTCTCTGGCGTTAGAGTCTCTCCTTAGCTGATGAATCTAATTCTTCTCATTACTTCCCCAAAAATGAGGCCTTCATGGTGTTCTTATAGGTTTTTAGCAGATAGGAAGAGTTTTCACATGATAAACTTCAATTTCTAGTAGATAGAATCAATCCCGGATCAAATTCTTGAAAAGATAACATAAAATGGGTGTATAAACGAGAGTTAAGTTAATCATGGGAAAGGTCACAGCCATCACCGTAATGATTCTTTGACATCGGCTCAATGTCACAGCTCGTGAAACTTTTTTCACGACCATGACCGAAAGATTCTCAATGATCTTTAATATTCATGTCACGACCATGACCAAATGAAGGTTATTCTTCTTCAGGATGTCATAACCCAGGTTATCTGTCACGGCCATGGCCGAGCATGGTCTTTATTATTGTCATGTCATCACGGTTGAGAATTATTCGTCATAGTTGTGACCGAATGCATGTGTTCTCCTTTATGCCATTTGCTTGCTTAATAGTCATGACTAGCCATTCACGATCGTGTTTTTTTTTTATTTATTTTTGCTCCGATTTTCTTGGATTTCACTGCAGATTGTTGTGGTCTTCCTCCTCACAATGACAAGTTCCCTTGCCACAAAAAAATACAACATTATGCAGACTCTAACTCCAAAAACTAAAATGAAGTGAAATGAAGGATAAAATTATGCATATGATGATGGACTGATCGAAAATCATACTAAATATGATATGAAAAGCATGACTAATTTGGCACGCATCAACAACTCTGATTACTCCATCATTTGTGTCACACATGAGCTCAAAGGTAGACTCCAATCCACTGCAACCACTATAGGATCATAACTCAATTTGTCCTTAAGTCTCTGAGCATTTTGCATCAAATTCAAAATTGACATCCTTTAAGAACAAGGGTATCAATGGCTATGCAATTTTAGAGAATTCCCTGATGAATTTTTTTTCGTAGAAACCTACATGACCTTAGAAACTTCTTATACTCTTCACCATGGTTGTTGGTGGTAAGTTGGATATGGCATTAATCTTAGCGTTGTCTACTTCACAAAGATTTTATGACCAAAGACAATATCCTCCCCGACCATGAAGTGACATTTCTCCCATTTTAGAACTAAATTTGTTTCCTCGCAATGCTCCAAAACAAGTGTTAGGTTTTCAAGACAATTCTCGAAAGAACTCTCGAATAATGTGAAGTCATCCATGAACATCTCCAAGATTGACTTGTTCATATAAGCAAATATAGACATCACACATTGTTGGAATGTTGCGGGAGCATTGCATAGGCCAAAAGCCATTCTCTTGTAAGCAAATGTTCCATAATGACATGAGAATGTTGTCTTTTCCTAATCTCAAGGGCTACAACAAATTGATTGTACCTTGAATAACAATCAATAAAGTGATAATTTACCAGGCATACACTCCAACATTTGATCAAGGAATGCAATGGAAAATGATATTTGTGTGTGGCGTCATTTAGTTTTCTATAATCATGCATACCCGCCATCCATTCAATGTTCCTGTTGGTACAAACTCATTGTTTTTGTTGCTCACTACAATTATATCTCCCTACTTTAGAACAATTTGTATAGGGCTCATAGGACTATCTGAGATAGGGTAAATTATACTTGCATAAAGTAATTTGATGACTTCTTTCTTGGTCACTTCCTTTAATGTTGGGTTCAACCTTCTTTGATACCATGTAGTGGGTCTATTGTTATCTTCCATTAGTACTTTATGAATGCAAATTGATGAAAAAATCCCTTTGATACGAAAATTAACCATGCAATTGCTTGCTTATATCTTCTCAACACTCCATATCCTCTATCAAATAAGTTGATATAATTACTATAAATGAGTTATTTTCGAGAAAAGCATACTTTAGGTGGGATAGAAGATCTTTAATCTCAAGTTTCAAAGGTGTTTGATCTTCGTCTTCCACTTCTTCAGTTTTTTGTAATTCTTCTACTCGATTAAGTCCATTGTCTTCTTCACTAGTCACCATAGTTTCTTCATTTTTGCATAGGCGTCTTCAATATAATCAACATCTATTTTTTATAGTTCATCAGAGTAATAATCTTCAAAAGTGTCAATGATATAACAAGATGAAAAATCAATAGTGTTTCAAAGACGAGCCATTGTGATGCTTAAATCTTCATTGTTAATCCAAAAAGTTAACTTGCCATATTTTACATCAATCATACTATGTCTTGTGGTTAGAAAGGGTCTACCCATGATAGTTGGAGCTTTGTCATTACAGTCCATGTCCATCATAATGAAATATGTAGGAAATACAAAATTGTCAACTTTCACAAGAACATCTTCAATAATTCCCTGAGGTTGACTGAACAACAAGTTGTAGTAGAACACTTGACTTTTCAAGTTCACCATATCCCAACTTGAGGAACACTGAATATAGCATAAGATTTATGCTTACTACTAAGTCACATAGTGCTTTTGAGCATTGGAAATCCTCTATGGTGCATGGGATGATGAAACTTCCACGATACTTGGGTGTTAGCTTCACTATTCCTATTTTTTGGATTTGCCTTTTGTCTGATAGCTTCTCTTTTATGAACTTTGCATACCTAGACATTTGCTTCAATGCTTCATGAAAAGGTATAGTGATGTGCAATTATTTGAAAATTTTAAGGAAATGAGAAAATTGTTCGTCCAATTGTTCTCGTCTATATCTCCAATATTAGTTTCAAGGTATATTGATTTGTCTTTCTCTGATGTTGGTTCAGAATATTTTCCTTTCTTATTTGTTTGTGATTGAAGAATCAACTTGGTTCAGAATATTTTCCTTTCTTATTTGTTTGTGATTGAAGAATCAACTTCCATTTTGATTGCAATGATTGCTTCTCTTTGGCCTTCAAGTGTAGTAGGTGTCTGAGGAGAGAGCAACTTTGGGTCGTCAACTTATTTATCGCTTCTTGTGGAAATGGTTTTGGTCTCCTTCTTTGGGTTCTTCTTAATATTAGTTGGTAATATTCTTAGTGCTTGTCCTGCCATGATGTATGAATGTTGCCCCATTTGCACTTCAAGATTGTGTGTTGACATTCCCATTTTACAGGTCGGCGTACTTGTGACATCTTGATTTGTTATTTAGATTCAATGGTCATCATCAACTTTGTCAATAGTTTCTCCATGTTATTTCTTTATTCACGAGAGAGGCGTGAATATGTTGTTCTTCTGTTCCCAAGATAGATTTGGGTAAATTCTTCCACCCGTGATTGCATATATTGCTTAAAGGATTGTTGTTCCTAGGTAAGAATCATGACACAAAGTTAGATTTCTCATTTTTTTGTTGAATCATAATTGTTACCTTCTGGGCATTCATTGTATGATGTCCTTCTCCACATAATTCACATTATTGTATGGCTCGATCCATCAACAGTTCAAACTTCTAATTGAGTCACTTCAGCTGAGCCACAATTTCATTGATGGAATTAGAGTTAGAATTTATGTTGAACACTCGTTCTGTTATTTCTTGATATTTTCTTCAGACAAGAATTGAGTACCACAATTTTAATGGTCTCATAAATTTCTTTAGAACATTTTTCCCTAAAACTGAACCCTTCAGTAGATGAATCAAGTTATCTCTATCCTCTTGAAATAGCCCATTATACAAATCTTCCAAAATTTGCCACAATGGTTGATGCGAAGTGTGGGGTAGAATAGAAAATGACCGCAGGTTAGGGGATTAACCAGGATCAATCTTCTGTAAAGGTTTGTCTTCACTTCAAATTTTAATATTTATAAACCTAGCACACTCCTATCACCGCAAGTATAAGGCAATCGTCGAGTACTTTAGGTATCGATCCACAGGGAAACTTCGTTTTCACGCTTTTATTACTACTTTTCCTCAGCCAAGCTCTCGCGTTTAGGGGGCTTGACACTGGAGGTCCAAGCCCTAACCGGAATAGATGAGGGGTAATCA
>LTAE01002695.1:21769-42116 GCA_001647135.1 Pontederia paniculata | reverse complement strand
AGCGATTACATGTAAGAGGTTGTCTCCTTGCCCACAATGCAAAGAAAAGAGAAGTTGTAAGGGAGCCTTCGCCCTTGAAGAAGGTAATAGTGAACTCCGAAGATCTCGTGGGAGAAGATCGGAGCGAGGACGTAGGCCAGGAGTTCGGCCGAACCTCGATAACAAACTGCGTGTTTGTGTTGTGTTTGTTTTCTCTCTACTATCTTCTCTCTATTTGTGTTTATACTCGTATATGCATGCTTCCGCTGACATAACACATCTAGATTAAGGCAAAGAGAGTAAAATTTTTAAAACACCAATTCACCCCCCCTCCCCCTCTTGATGTCATCCAGATCCTACAGTTCAATGCCATGAAGATTAAAGAAATGTCGAAGATCAATAGAGAGGAATTCAATCTCATTATCACTACAAATGCATTTGATATTTTTATTAAATTTTATTAGATTATAAAAGTTAAAAAGAAATAAAATAATTTTATATTTAGTCCTCATCAAATAAAGACAAGTGGCTCTACTATGAGGCACCTGAAATAGAAGTGTTATATAGACTCTATATCACAATGCACCAAATTAAAAATGACATCAACTTTATTAAAAATGACATCAACTGAAACAAAAGTGCATGTACAACATTAATATATGTGGTGTTTCCATTCTACTCGACCATTTTGCACAGGGGTATGACTGTAAGTGGTATGATGTTCAATGTCATGAAGATTAAAGAAATGTCGAAGATCAATAGAGAGGAATTCAATCTCACTATCACTACAAATGCATTTGATGTTTTTATTAAATTTTATTAGATTATAAAAGTAAAAAGGAAATGAAATAGTTTCATATTTAGTCATCATCAAATAAATACAAGTGGCTCTACTATGAGGCACCTGAAGTAGGAGTGTTATATGGACTCTATATCACAATGCACCAAATTAAAAATGACATCAACTTTATTAAAATTATCACATAATTTGCTTCGAGTTTGTTTAGCTCGAAGGCATACATCACAAGCTGAAAATGAATTCTTAGTAGGATCTAAAAATTATCAAGAAAAAAAAGGTTCAAAGAAAGATGTCCAAGTCCTTTATACCAAAAAATGAATCTTGTGAAACAATTTTATTTGTAAAAATGAAATAAATTGACTATGTCACTTTGCGCAAGTATAGACACTTACACATAATTCACCCAATCCAATCGTCCTTCCGCGGCGAGGTCCTTTATCATGTAGAAATTAAAGAAGAAGATAGCATAACAGTTCATATCGCAACATAGTTTGAAAATGTGGATCAAATGACAAGTAAACTTTGGAATCAACAAGACATCCTTAAGAAGAAAGCCACAACCAAGATTAATAGTTCCAAAATATGTTGTTCTAATAGAAACACCATTTGGAATTTGTAGCGAATGCATGCTTGTTTGTAAAGTTGACTAATAAAAAAACTTGGTATCACTTGTCATAGCAAAGAGGTGCATGTATCCAATATGCAACCAATATTAGATATAAAGGGAATAATAGATTACATACATTGGCTCCACAAGGGACTCATGTGTGCTAATTAAACTTAACAAGCGTTGAAATTGAGCTTCATATAAGCCTATAAGGTGATCATATTTGTCATCTTCCTGAAATTTTGAACAACATTGACAGAAAGAGTAAATGAGTGTTTCACATTTGTATCAGGAGAAGGAATCAACTTATAGTGTCCTTGCTTCTTGTTTTCTTAGATGGATCCTAGTTGGATGAATATCCATTCAATGTAAACAAGTGTCCCTGAGATGCCCATCGTGGCTAAAATAATCACAATGAGGTCATTTCTCATTGTTTAAGGAAACTTTTGATTGTCAACAACTTCGGCAAGCAAGATTGCAAGAACAATGGTTGTATCATGGATGCAAGCTACCTTGTGTTGTTGTTATTCATGAATATGAGATAATACATATTGTTGAGAGATGGTAAGGGATTTGAACTCACTATATTATAACGAACAATTCCAAATATTTCATTATTGAGTCCCATAAGAAATTGGATGAGTCTTCTCACATTCTTTTTGTGATGCATACTTGATAGCAATATTGGTACTTCACACATGGGAACGTCAAAAAAATTATCAAGTTCATCCTAGAGTCCCTTCAATTTGCAATAGTATTCAGCAACAAATATTCCTTTATGCTTCAATAAACATATTTCATATTTGATCTGATATATCATGATTTCATTGCCTTGAGAAAATTTCTTTTTGAAATCATCCCATAATACTTTGGCTTCTTCTACATAAGATAAGCTAAATTGAAAATCCGTGTCTGACGAGTTGAAGATTCATGCTATTAGCATGGAATTGCAGAATGCCTATTGTTCTGCATTATCATCATCTGATGGTCGCTTGAGCAATCCATCAATAAAATCAATATTATTTTTGGCAAGAAGAGCATTCCTTATGGCCCGAAACCACATAAGATAACTCGTGTCATACAAGTGGCATGAAACAAGAAGACTTCTAGGTGAATATGAAGAGGCTAAAGAGTACAAGTGGACTTTTTAGATGATTTTTTTGTAGATTGGAGGATACCACCATGGAGAATGGGTTATGGAAAAATACTCAAGGAATAGTATTCATGATAGCTCTAATACCATAAAGAATTTTAAAGAATAGCTATGTTTGATTGCGAAAGATTTTTCAATATTTCAATTCTCTAAAAATGTTTATATACATGTACATTAGCAAGAACTAAAGAAATCTTGACCATATGCGAAATAAGATATGAAACAATCTTGTAAGTTGAACAAAAAACTTATATCTTGTTAGAGTAAGTTATAAAAATTTCAACTGATACATATTTTTCTTGACATAAATGCACATGCAATTTCTTTCTAACTGAACAAATGTCAACGGATCAATATTTCGTCTTTTGTTTATTTGATATAAGTGCACAAATAGTTTGTTTCTAACCGATCGATCCATATTTTTTTCTTCTGTTAATTTGACATAATTGCATATGCATATTATGTCTAAGTAATTGAATACCAGCTAACTTTAACATCCATAACATATTTTTTGTTTGATTATTACAAACAAGTGAATTTGAACATAAAAGTAATTATGATTTTTACATATCAAGAGAGACTTTTTTTTTCCTTAAGAATGTAAAATATGTCTTTGTGAACAATGTTTTTATTGTGGAGCGTGAGAAATAAAAAATATTTTTGTAAACAAAAAAAGAACAAGCATTTTAAAATTGTGCAGATAATTATCGAGTGTGAACCCTATAAAGAAAAATGATATTGTCGTAATTTATGCCCATGTATTTACAAATAAAAAATATCATTATATTCTATTTTTTCAGTTACATTGACATATCAACTTAAAATTTCGTAGGAATTTTTCAAGAGAACAATGTATACAATATTTTCTATTATAAGAGGTCGTTTGGTATGATGTAATATATTTAGATTACGATTGTTTAAATTAAACTTATTAGGATCCACCACATTATTGTGTTTGGCTGCTACACATCACCGGTGAATTTTACTTCTTTGATAATTTAATAATTATCACCTTATTGGTAATCAAGATATCACTCATAAGAGGTGTCTTTTAAGATTACCAATAGGTTGAGATGCATTTTGATAAAATTTATTCAATGAAAATTTTAAAATATTTATATTTTATTAGAAAATATTATTGTTCACTTAAAATTATTTTATGAACTATAAATTCTATATATTTTTTCCAAACTCATTTTTTAAATTTTTATCCTTTTATTTATATAAAATAATATATTAGTAAAGTTTACCATTTTTTGAGAATATTTTAGGAACTTTTTTTTATTAACAATTTAAATTATAATTTATGTTTATAATACCTACCAAATTATTATAATATTATTAATAATTTATAAAGTGATAATATATTTTAATGGTAATTTAAATTATCGATTAAGAAAAATAACAATGCGCCAAATCAGATTCATAGAAGATACATAAAAGAAGTAATTTGAATTAAAGGAAGTTGAATTGGAGATTTTATCTGCAATTGCACTGTGACTACAGCTACGAGTCGACGAACCGGACGCGCCCAAGCCGGTGGTCCGATTGGGTCCGGTTCTACATTTGGGATCTAATGACCACCACCGTCATTCCGCTCTCTTCGAGCAAAGTGAAAGCCCTAGAAATCTCTGTTGCGCTCTTCCTCGACGGTGAAAAGAGAGGGCAATATTCACCACCGAAAGATCCTGCCGGCGGCGGCAGCAATGGGCATGGAGGAGGAGGACCCAGTCGACGAGGCGACCATTTCCCGCCGCGAGAGGTTGATGGCTCTACGCGCTGCCAAGGAGTTCGCCAGCACGCCGGACGAAGAGCCAAACGAGAATAATCCCAGCGAGGACGCTCCGGTCATCGATGGCAGTAGCAACGTTCCCCAAGAAAGGCGAGTTCTTTTTAGTCGGTCTCTATTCATATAAAAAAGTTCTTTTTTCTTTAAAAAAAAGTTTTTAAAACTTTCAAGTTGCTGTTTGTTCAGTCGTAGAACTCAGAATAACTATGATGTAAGTAAATTTTGTACAATCTCATCAAACTGTTAGTTTTCTGCTATTTCCTTCTCATAAGCTAATTGCGATATACTAATCTGAAGCATTTGAACACCTCGGAACAACTGAGAGCTAATTATTGAATGGGCCTTTCTGCTAGTCTTTTGTGATGCTAGAGTGTAAATCAGTAAGATTGTTACGATAACTACGAAAGGATGTCTCATGGTAGAAAGGCTCATGTTCTTTCTGCCTGAGGTTAGCTAGAGATCGATTTGCAGATTTTCCCTGCTAGATGTGTTCTTTCTTCTTTTGGATGCGAAAGAACGAAAGAAGGAACGTTCAAGTCCCTTGTGAAATTGGTCATTTTATTTGTTGTCGTATCAGTTACCACATACTGAGGACTTAAGAAGAATGTTAAATGTTATGTGTTATTTGTTAACTAATATAGGTAATTGAACCTTGAATTGCAGTATTTGAGAATATGAATTGATGTTATGCATTTTTTTGGCACGAACCACGATGCCCAAAAAGTATATTTTTTGCATTATTTATTTAAATTGGTACCGCACCAGGATTAATGAGGTTGTGGAGGAAGATACTATAGAACAAGCTGCTGCTGCGCGACGTGACAGGATAAAGGCTCTTAAGATGGCAAAAGAGCTTCTAGAGACACCAGATGGAGACAAGGGAGAAGAACCCAACGAGACTGAAGATGAGAGGTGGGAATTCTTATCCACTCTTTGGATGTAGTGCATGTTTTTGCGTGAATAGTTCTTCCCTTTATAAGTTTCAAACTGTTAGTTGCATGTTTGGAATGAGAGCTTGAGTTTCAATTTTCATGAGATAATGCTGAAGCCTTATCGTTTTGCAATCTTTGGTTCAGTCAGGTTGCATCCAGAACATTTTACATTTCAAGAATCTCTTTGCTTTTAATCCTTTGGAAAAATAGAAGAA
The DNA here is from genome assembly GCA_001647135.1 of Pontederia paniculata. Lineage (NCBI taxonomy): Eukaryota > Viridiplantae > Streptophyta > Magnoliopsida > Commelinales > Pontederiaceae > Pontederia > Pontederia paniculata. Next base: position 36,642 of record LTAE01002695.1, on the reverse strand, counting down.
AAGAAAAGTGAGGGACAAAGATCCTTTGAGAAAAAAGAAATATGGAAATAGAGAGGGAGTCAGATAGAAGAAGGGAGATAGTGAAGATGAGGAAACAAGGTAATCTTAGAGATTTGAGGAAATTGAAGGGAGGGGAAAGAGAAGGCTCAGAAAGGGGTTGTGGCAGGGGTTGAGGGAAAGAGAGGGATTGGTCTCAGGTTTGAGGTGGTAGGATGAAATAGAATTTCTTTAGGACTAGATTAATACGAATGCCAAAAAGTGTTGCAATTGAATTTAAGACTAATATTTACATACTGGAGTTTAAGACAGTTTCATCTTCTATGTGCTTATACATTCTCCTTTGCCCTTTTTATGTTCATTTTTCTGATACAAGGCTCATCTCATGAGGTGTTTTTTTGTCTACCTTTTTTTTGTCTTGCCTTCACTACTCGTACAAGTCAACTACCGAATAAATTATCAGTCTGGATCAAAATCCAGAGGCTTTTGAGTTGGTTTGTGATCTGTAAATATTTTGAAATTTTTACTTATCCAAATAAATCTGAAGTTTTGAATATGAACTTTTGCAACCTAAAATGATGATGAACCTTTGCTCATTATTGAAGAGTTTAACAAGCTCTAGTTTAGATGATCCTGGGTGATTTTTGGTTCCTTTTCAGTAAACATGAATGCCATTGACCTAGCTGCCCCATGTCATTCAACTCAAATAAATGTAGTAAAAGTTCAAACTATAATAGCTTGATCGTGTATGTCTTATTTATTTCTATTTTTCATATCATATATTGGCATAAAAGTTGCTTCAAGATACTCAGATTTGTATATCCTGTGTTTTTTATTCATGGGTTAAAATAAATTTGGAGTACTCTCTTGAAGAGTGATCACAAAGTAGGTTTCAAATTGTGTCCGGATATCACTAATTCCCATGCAGCTTTCTAGGAGGTAACATGTACCTCTTTCGCTTACCTTTGTCAGATTTGTTGCTTCAAAGACATTTTTTTTTTTGAAAAGGTGCTTCAAAGACATTTACCAAGTCATCATATGTGCCAGTCTGAGTACTGACACTTCTCTATTTCCCATGCAGCTTTCTAGGAGTAACATGTACCTCTTTCGCTTACCTTTGTCAGATTTGTTGCTTCAAAGACATTTTTTTTTTTTGAAAAGGTGCTTCAAAGACATTTACCAAGTCATCATATGTGCCAGTTTGAGTACTGACACTTCTATATTTCTTTATGTGCTTCATAGATGTTATGTTTTTCTGTAGAAAGATTATGCTAGCTTTTGTTGAAATATTTTTCTTCTTAAAAGATTTATGCAAATTCTTATGGACATAGTTGCTTTGTTGATTAACTTTGACAGCAAGCCAAATATGAAGTTCAGAAACTACCTTCCTCATGACAAACAACTTCAAGACAATAAGTTGACACCTGCCGCCCTCCCCAAATTTGAAGATCCAGTCACCACTGCACCCCCACAGCCTGAGAAAGTTGAGGTATTCCAGCGACAGTTCCATCAGATATTTGAACTTTGCTTTTAGTAACATCAAGAATCTTGATTTTGTTTTTTTTTTCTTGATATGTAGGATCCTTTTGTAAATATTGCTCCAAAGAAGCCTAATTGGGATCTCAGGAGGGATGTGCAGAAGAAGCTTGACAAACTTGAAAAGCGCACACAGAAGGCATTGTACGAGCTCATGCGTAAGCACCACACCACAACTTCATGCGGATCGCTTAGCTTTACATTTTCATGTTATTCTATTTGTTCATTTTTTATGAATTGTGCAGAAGAACAAGAAAAGGAGAGAGAAGCAAGGGAGCTAGAAGAAAATGGTGTGACTGGAGATTAGCGATCACTTGGAGTTGCTGGTAGACCATACTGATCGAGAGCGAAAAGCAGGAAAGGAATAGGAATTGAGAATGTATTTTGTATCCTAGCAACAATTCAATCTTTTATCTCTCTAGAACTTGCGCAAATGACTACATGCATGGATGATGGGGTATAGATTCGATTGTTATCATGGATGTGTCGTGCATGCGTGTCGTCTCGCGATGCTAATGATCATATTTCGAAGGAAAATGATTTATCCTCCTAAAATTTTAGTGTGAAAATCTTTCTAACACACATCTACAAAATATCCTATAAAGCTTATAAATTTACAAGGAGGCTGTATCCTCCTAATTTAGAAGGATATAGCAATTCTCTATTTTGAAAATCTATTGTGCCTTTGGCTGTAAGAAAAGTTTGCAAACAATGTTGATATATTGGTCTTTTTTTGTCTGTGATAGTTCCACTCGAGTTTGGTAATTTGTTTTAACCAAAAAATGCGAATGCAAAGAGCTCTAGCGTGGTGCTTGCTCTCAGTAAAATTGCTTGTGGACAGGCGCGACTAGTAATCAGTTATTGATCGGCTCATGTTTCTTCCTTTTTCTTGCTTGTACATATGTGTTGCTAGATTTTATCCCCGAAGCAGAAATAGATTTTAAAAAACATAGGTACCTATTCTTTTCCTCTTACCAAAATAGTCTATCGGTGGGTTTGGTAACCAAAATCGGAGCCAAAATCAGCTCCGGTTCCAGCCTCGTTCCTCAAGACTGCGTTTGGCAGCTGGAATCGGAGCCAGAATCAGCTCCGGTTCCAGTCAGATTCCCCAAACGATAAGACATTTTGGGAAATCTCACGCAGAACCCAACAAAGGAACCCGGGGTCACGTGACCCCGGATTCCTATCTGCGGTTCCTGTTTTTTGCAGGAACCGTCGATTCTTGCGCACGGCTCTACTGATGCAGCTTTTTTTTTTAACTCACCATTTTTTTTCTTTTGCTTTTTTTCTGTTTTAACTTTTAACTTTACATAATAGTTCTCAGCTAATACTAATTTAATAATATAATTATAAATTTATTACTTAATAATATACTAACTTTACATAACAATATATTACTTAAATTTATTTTATAAGAAAACTTTTTTTTTAACTCACCGCTTTTTTTCCTTTTGCTTTTTTTTCTATTTTAACTTTACGTAATAATTCCCAGTTAATACTAATTTAATGATATAACTATAAATTTATTACTTAATAATATACTAACTTTACATGACAATATATTATTTAAATTTATTTTATAAGAAAACTTTTTTTTAACTCATCATTTTTTTTCTATTGCTTTTTTTCTGTTTTAACTTTTTGATTTTACGTAATAATTCTCAGTTAATACTAATTTAATAATATAACTATAAATTTACTACTTAATAATATACTAACTTTACATAACAATATATTACTTAAAATTATTTTATAAGAAATAGTTCATTACCTTATGTTTAATTTATTATATAAATTATATTATTAGTATAATTAATAATTATTTGAATATTTTTTTATGAAAATATTATTATTAAAATAAAATTTTGTGAGTTTAATTTATATTATTTTAATAGTTTTAACAGGTATATTTTATAAAATATTTTTTATCAAAATATTACTTTATGATATTAATTTTATATTACTTAATATAATTTTTAAATTGAAATAAGTTTTATCTTTATTAAAAATATACTATATATTTTCGATTCTCACTTTTTATCCAAACACTCATAAAATCTATCTATAATCATTACATTTTTAATTCATTCAAACACACCTAGAATTAATCTATCACATTAAAGAACATTGAGAACTCCCGATTCCCTATCCAAACGCAGCCCAAATGATAAGACGTTTTGAAGAACCAAGAGCGGAACCCAATACAGAAACCCGGTGTCACATGATCCCGGGTTCTTATGGTCGGTTCCAGCTAAAAGCAAGAACCGGCGGTTGGTGCGCAACTGTTGCAGCTTTTTTTTATTTACCCACCATTTTTTTTGCTTTTCTTTTCTTTTTTAACTTTTTAACTTTACATATAGTTAATACTAACTTAATAATATGATTATAAATTATTAGTTATCTCATTATATTTTTTAAATAATATTTTTAAAATTTATTTATGATAATATTTTATTAATTTAAATGTGAGATTAAAATAAGTTACATAAATTATTTAATTATATTATATATGAGAATTACTTTATATTACTTAAATTTATTTTATATAAGAAAATAGTTTATTACCTTATGTTAAATTTATAATATAAATTATTTTATTAGTATAATTAATATTTATTTAAACAAAATTTTTTTTATGAAAATATTATTGTTAAAATAATATTTTGTGAGTTTAATTTTTATTATTTTAAATATTTTTAACCGGTATATTTTATAAAACATATTTTTATGAAAATATTACTTTATGATATTAATTTTATATTACTTAATATAATTTTTAAATTGAAATAAATTTTATTTTTATCAAAAATATATTTTATATTTCTGATTCTCACTTTTTATCCAAACACCCTTAGAACCTATCTATAATCATTACATTTTTAGTTCATCCAAACATAACTAGAATTAATCTATCAAATCAAAGAACTTAGAGAACCCTCAGTTCTCTATCTAAACGCACCGTATACGAACAATGTTGTCCAAAAATCAAAATTTTCTTGGGAATCTTCACTTGTACATTGCATTGTTCATATTAGCACTCTATATCTTATCCATGAGCAACATGGCATTTCTTATTATTGCATGGCAGAATATGTGGGATAAGGAAATTCTACTTCCCATCATCAAATTTGCATCCTATTTGTTGTTTCAATGATCCACTATGAAGAAGTTAAAAAGAAGGATAAGAACTTATTTAACTTAGTTTATAAATAATTTAAAATTATTTATAAGTTGATTTTAAAAATTTTCTGTATTTAATAAAAAAAAATATATTTATAAATTGTTAGGATAATAAAAGTTGAAAATGATAAGCAGGATTCTTCTTGTTTATTGTTAAAATTGTTAGCATATTTTTTTAATAAACTATATTACTCTTTATTTGTATTCTTTTAATATTATTATCATATTTTTTTAATATTTTTCTATTTATCTTAACTTTCCTCCTTTCATTTTTTATAAAATATAAATAAATTAACATTTCAAATTACAATTTTTAAATAAGTTTATAAATTATAAATATAATATTAAATTGAAATATTAAGATTATTTTAATTAAATTATTTAATATAATTAAATTAAATTAAATTAACTTCAAGGATATTTTAGTTAATATTTATTTTAACAAATACTACAATTATTTATTGATGTTATTAGTACTTTTATTAAAATATGTAACTACTTATATTTTAAAATAAATTTCAATGTTAGTGTTTATCAAGTATTTTTTTTATCAACTAAGCCAAACAAAAAAATAATATATTGACCTTCAAGATATTAGTGAAGTGAAATCTAAAATAAATCTATAAGATTCTTTCCATATCCTTTAGTTATTCACTATTGAATGAATAATGTATTGTACTAGGCTGAGTTGGTTATAACATTTTGGATATATTAAGATATATGTTTCCAAATATTGGTTCAAATAATCGAAAGCCATCTAAAGTGCTAGAGAAACTATGAAGAATTAGTCGTCGGCAGACAAGTTTCATAGGTGCCAATGCAAAACTATTCGACAATTTAGAAATAAGTAGATGGCAGTACTAGAAATTTTGAATATGAGATATACAGGCTAGTCATTCACTAACTCAAGAATGATACTCGTTGCGTATGACTAATGTGTGAGTATCACATGCATAATATTTAAATTTAAAAATTATATTTGAATTTGATTTCATATTCTTTCTTGTTGTAGTGGCCGGACGTGGCCATTCTGTCGCGACCGGTCGATGAATGGACGTGCCTGAAGGGCGCCAAAACTGTCGTAACCGGCGATGTGCGAAGAGCCGCTAAAGGGGGCGATAGGGTGTGGGTATGCGGCTATAAAAGGGGAAAGACGCATCCAGGGAGCCCACAATCGTCGAATGATAATTTTCTTTCCCTTTCTTTCTCCCTTTCACTAATATTAAAGCGTCGATGATCCTACATTTTTCGTTTTCGGCTTGCTCTCTTTGACTTCTCCCTTCGCTCTTTGTTGTCGCTCTGGTGCCGTCCAAATCATTTGCGACGCCTGATCGCGCCTGAATTGCCCAATTGACTTTGCCCCTAGTAATCACCGTCATTGAGGACGCGAGAAGTTCACACCTCCGATAACCAAATTGACGACTCTACGCTTCCGCAATCGACCGGAGAACTCTTCGCTGCACTCGCACGCACGAATCGAAGCCTTCTCGACTGTCGACGAGCCTCTCATGTTTCCCTAGGGTGAACAGTATGCGTGTTTCATCGAAGAAGATGAACATTGCTTCTCCCACTCGATATTGATCATGTCCGTAATTTTTTTCTTCTTATTTGATCATGTTCGTTTAATAGAAGCGTGGGGCATCCGTCAGGGGCTTTCACACTGCAGGCAACTAGGGATTACAAATCTTCAACTAGAATCAGACTCGCAAGTGGCAGTCAATATAATCACACGAAAAGCTGATCCTTCCTAGCGTGTGAGAAGCATATTTGAAGACATATGGCTGTCCATTAACTCTTTTTCAAATTTTACATGTAAACACATTAATCGTTACGGTAACACAGCGGCGGACTATTTAGCCTCTTTTGGTCGTCAGTCTACATATGACATTTTTTGGGAGGATGACCCTCCTCCGGGTATCCGGAATATTTTGTACTCAGACTATTCACGTACTTAATCAATGAAGATTTCCTTTTAAAAAAAATTTCTGTTGGAAGATAGATTGAATTGACACCTTAGTATATACTCGTTTGAACTGATCTAGGTCATAGATTTTTAAGTTATATTTATCTTTAATCTAAATCATTGATGCAAGCTAGATTAAATATGAACGGTTATAATCTTATCTAGTAGAGAATCATAGGATCTTTATCTACTAATAGTCTCAGCTGTTATAATTCATGTTCGATCTGAACTGTAGGATTCAACTTGCATGTGTTGTTTTAATATTGTTTGTTCATTACATTTAGAAATAGTTTTAATTTTTCTGTATTAGGCCCATTACACTTTATTTGTTAGCCTATTAGCATCAAATTCCTTTACCATTTAATTTCATATTTATATTTAGACACTAATTACCCATTATTATTGTTTAAATAACTATAGTTATAATTAATTAATTTGAATTGCCCTTTTAATTTGTCTTATATTAAGTTTTACTTTTAAAAATTAGTTGATTAATTATTATTTAATTGCAGTTATAATTAGGACATGCTATTTATTGTTCTTATATAAAAAGATAATTACTTATCTTTTTTATTCTATTAAATTGTTTTGTAGACTAATTTATTTAGTATATTTTCTGTTAAAATATATCTTTTCAGACAAATTATTTTTTAGAATAATTTTTTAGTATATGTTTTCTACTAGAATTATTTCTGAGTAGAATTCTGTTGATTTTTTTTCTTTTAGAAAATATTTTTTTAATTATTTCTAATAATTATTTTTGGATAAAAGTTAATTCTTTTTTTCGGGTACAATTAATTTTAGTATACTTATTCTTTAGAATTTATTTTTTGGCTACAATTATTTTTTTAGATAATAATTTCAAGTTAAATCATTTTTAAGAAAACTTAATTCCTTCAGAAAATAATTTTATTTCTGTAAATTATTTTCGGATAAGAATTAATTTTCTTTTAAAATAATTTTTGTATATTTTTATTATAATTATTTTTCCAATATAATATTTTTGGGTATATTTTTTGGCAAACTATTTTCAAGCAAAATTAATTTTCTTTTGAAAATAATTGTATATTTTATAATAATTATTTTTTAGTTAAAAAAATTATCTTCTCCCTTGAAATTTTTTTTTGTATATAAGATTATTTTTCGAATAAAATTAATTCCTGATAGTCATCTTTGTATATCTTTTATCTTTAGACATTATATCTTTTCTAACTATAAGATAAGTTTATTTTATAAAAAAATTGACAAAATTTATGGCCGCGAAACTAGTCAAATTGGGTCGTTTTAATGACACCAACTACGACACTTAGAGTCATAGAATTAGATATGGACTAGTTCACAATCGTCTACAAACCTACACTGATGCGCTCCACTAACTCTTCCAGAAGGGGCCACTGATGAGCATAAGGCAGCTCATGCACAGGTCATGGAGCAAAGGAAGTCTAGTGATGAGAAAGCGAGAACCTTCATACTGATGAATATGGAGGATAATTTGATTAACATTTTCGAGAACCATGAAAATTCCTATAAGTTTTGGTAAGCTCTGAATGAACAATACGCATCCAAAAGGGATATGAATGTGCAGTTGCTATTACATAGATACACCGCTTGCAAGATGAAGCCAGACGAAAATGTGTCCGATCATGTGAACAAGATAATTATTATGGCAAAGGATTTAGAAGCTACAGGATGTGCACTACCAGAGTCACGATAGACAAAAACATGAAGGTCTATGCAATCTAAAGGTATGCGCTCAGTGATGACTTATTTTTCCTAAATGTAATAAAGTCTGATGAAATAAAAGACTTTTCTCAGTATACTCTTTGTTATATGTCTGACTATGACCGTTGGCATGAGAGGTTAGGACATCCATATTCGAAAATGGAACAAATAAAGAAAAAAAATTTAGTGTCCAATATCTTTGGCGCAAGAATAATGCCTTGTGAGCATTGCTTGACCGAAAAAAATGACAAGGACTCCGTTTTCTATAGGGACAAGGTCAACAGAGTTATTGCAATTAGTTCATTCAGATATTTATGATCCATTGAGTGTTCCTACTTATAAGAGTAAAGAGTACTTTATTATATTTATTGACAACTACTCTAGATATTGCTATGTATACATCTTAGAGAAAAAGTCAAAAGCCTTTGAGACTTTCAAGAGGTATAAGACACAAGTAGAGAAAATATTAAGAAAATCTATCGAGTGCTTGATAAAAGACAAAGGAGAAGAATATATCTCTCGGGAATTCAAGTGCCACTGCATTTTAGAGGGCATACATAGGGAGACTATGATGTCATATACGCCACAACAAAATGGTGTGATGGAGAGGAAGAATAGAACTCTGTTGAATCAGTGAGATGTATCCACTCAGGTATGCTAAAACGCTTTTGGGGCGAGACGTTGATGATCGTGAGTTATATATAGAATAGAATTTCTACCGAGTCCATAGAATTGACGTCATACAAATTATGAAATTGCAAGAAGACCTTATGGGCTATCTCCGAAAGTGTGGATGTAAAGCGCACGTAATGATTCCTAGTCAACACAAAGACAAGTTGAATTTTAGGACGAAAATGTGCATGTTTCTTGGATATTATGAACAATCCAAAGGGTATAGATTCTTCCACAAGGAGAAAAGCCTTATAGAGAGTCGTAATGCTACCTTTCTTGAGAATGAAAAGAAGCATGCCCGAGAAAATGAAGAACCTCTCACGATTCTAGATGATGATGGAGATAACTCCAGAGATACAATATACTATCTAATAGTGGGAGTTGATGATTCATAGAATAATTGTTGAATCTAGGATCCCAAGTTTGGTTTTGAATGATCACAAATTTGTAAGTGAACTCAGTCTGTACTAATAAACTTGTTTGAGCTGATTTCTGTAACAGGACATAGACAAGTTCAGTACAACGGTCGACCTGAGCTAAAGGAACGGACGACCACTGCACACGTATTACACCTTGAAGAATCACATGTGTGCAGCGGGCGTCCTAAGGATATAAACGGTCAACCAACAAAGGAGGATGGAGGTTATATAAAATGCAATGCATAAGGAGGAGGAGGCATATACGGTCGACCCATGACATAAAGAGGGCGACCTGTATTAGACTGTGGGGGCAGTCAACAAGAAGATCGGTCGACCAGAGCTGAGGAGAGGGCGAACGACATTGATGGACTGTGGAGGGCAGTCAAGGAGAACACCGGTCGATCAGAGTTAAAGAAAGGACGACCAGAGGAAAAGGCTAAAAGGAGGAGGACGCCCGATGATTGAAGAATGGGCGACCCCAAGAACACATCTTCCGACACATTTGGGGATCGGTCGTCCGGAGGGCTCAGGAGGAGACAGCGGACGACCGGAGCACTGCCAGGCCGAAGAGCGGACGTCCAGAGGGCTCAGGTGGAGACAGTGGACGCCCGGAGCAGAGGGCAGTGGAAGAGTGGTCGACCGCAGGTTGAGAGCGGGCGACCAGTGAACATCAGGCGAAGACAGAGGACGTCCGGAGGCTTGTGGTGTAGACAAGCGGGCGACCAGGTGTCTGTTAGCTGATGGGAGCCGAGGAGGCTGGAGAGGTCGACCGCAGGATTGGCGGGCGACCGGTGAAGTCTGTCAGAGGTCGTCCGGAGTCAGGAGAGGACAAGCGGTCGACCAGGTGATCTGACAGCGGAAAGGTGTTTGGGCGTCCGAGGATACTGACAGGTGGTCAGTGGGCGTCCAGTGGCTGTCTGGTGCAGACAGCGGGCGTCCGAGGTTCCAGGAGGGAATCTGCGGACGACCGGTACCTGTCAGAGGAAGCCTTGGGAGGAGCGTCCGGAGATCTCATGGGAGTGAGTGGGCGACCAAGGTACTGGCAGGTGGTGAAGCGGGCGTCCGAGGAACTCAGGTGGAAGAGCGGGCGTCCGGAAATGTTCCACGGGAGCGGCAGCCATCGAGAACTCAGGAGGAGTCAGAGTTGGACCGCAGCGGCAGCCATCGAGAGCTCAGGAGGAGTCAGAGTTGGACCGCAGGTGTCAGGTGCTGACACGGGCCCGAGTCGGTCGACTGTGGGGTGCAGCGGGCGACCGAAGGATCTCGGTCTTCAGTTCCTGGGAGAGTGGACATCCGGGATGCTGTAGTGAAGACAGCGGACGACCAGGGGAAGCTGAAGAGGGAAGTGCATGTCCAGGGTGGTCGAACGTAGGTGCCACGGGCGACCATGGATCCTGAGGGATCTTCAAAGCCAGGAGTGGGCGTCCGGGATGCTGTGGAAGACAGCGGACGTCCAGAGCGTTTGAAGATACGGGAACGGCAGCCAAGCGGTCGGTCACAGGAGATGGCGGACGACCGGTAAGCTTGTCAGGAGTCTTCAGTGCAGGTGGTGTCCAGGAGGCTGCGGAGTTCAGCGGGCGACCAGGGTTGTCGAGGATGGTCCAGGATGTCAAGCGGTCGGCCACAGGAGGTGGCGGACGACCAGGAGGCTTGGCGGACATCTTGCGAGACGGAGGTGCCCAGGATGCTGAAGGCAGCGGACGACCAGTGCAGCTGGAAGACGGTCCAGGAGGACAAGCGGTCGGCCATAGGTGACGGACGACCAGGATGCTTGGCGGACATGTCAAGGACGGTCGGCCACAGGTGGTGGCGGACGACCGTTGGAGCTTGACGGTCAGCTACACTCAGAGATGGGGCGTCCGGGATGCTGAAGGAGTTCAGCGGGCGACCATAGAGGAGTGGGAGCTGATGGAGGTCAAGATCGGTCGACCGAAGACGAAGCGCGGGCGACCGGTGGAGCTTGACCGACCTCTTCAAGTTGGAGAAGCGGACGTCCAGGATGCTGAAGGTGTTCAGCGGACGACCGGGCCAGTTGGAGAGGAGGACTCAAGTCAAGATCGGTCGGCCACAGGAGGTGGCGGACGACCGAGGGTTCTTGACTGAGGGAAAGACTTCGGACACTTGAAGCTGCGGAAGACCGGAGGCGAGCGGTGGACGACCGAAGCATCTGGCAGCAGTTCAAGTGGGGACTTCACCGAAGGAGCGGTCAACCGAAGCTGGAGCAGAGGTCGACCGGAGAAGTAGGTGAAGGTACTGTACTTGCATTAACGGCTAGTTTTCTGAGAGAGAGAGTTGGTCGTGTAGTGCAGAGTATAAATGTAATCTCAAGAGTCTTGAGAGGCTAACTTTGGCCATTTGAATTCTCTAAGAGTGCGAAAACGAGAGCCTTAGTTCCCCTTTGAGAAGGGTTCGAGAGAGCTTGAGAGATTACATGTAAGAGGTTGTTCTCCTTGTCCTCAGTACAAGAAAGGAGATTTGTAGGGAGCCTTCGCCCTTGAAGAAGGACTTAGTGAACTCCGAAGATCTCGTGGAGAAGATCGGAGCGGGGACGTAGGCCAGGAGTTCGGCCGAACCTCGATAACAAACTGTGTTTGTTCTTGTGTTTGTTCTTCTTACTCTTCTCTCTCTATTTGTGTTTATATTCATACTTGTTCGCTTCCGCTACGCATAACACATTTAGATTAAGTAAAGAAGAATAAAAGAAATTGATATACCAATTCACCCTCCCTGGTGCCATTCTAGATCCTACAATAATATACCTTTGAAAGCATCCACGGTCAACACTCTCACATTTGAATGATTATGTGTTGTACGAGTGCGAAGCGTCGTGTTACTCTATTGATGTATCAAAGAAGCAATGACTTCTAGTGAATCAGAGTTATGGGCGACCGCCATGAAAGATAAAATTGTCTCGATTCACAACAATGGAGTGTGGTGACATTATGTGATTTGCCTAAATATAGACAATCTGTCAGGAGCAAATGGGTATTCAAGAGGAAGTACTATGTTGACGGTTCTCTTGATAGGCACAAAACAAGATTTGTGGTCAAGGATTATACTCAGCAAACCGAAATATATTTTCAAGAAACTTATTCTCTGGTGGCTAAGTTTGCGTCTGGTTGGACGATCTTAGCGATAGTGACATATACGAATTTTGAATTGTACCAAAGGATATCAATACAACATTCTTAAATGTAGAATTGTCAAAAGACGTATATATGCAGCAACATGAAGGATTTCAAGTGAAAGGTCAGGAGAATGAAGTTTATAAACTCTGAAAATCATTATATGACTTAAAGCAATCGTCTAAGCAATGATACTTAAAGATCAATGGGACGATGATCCAATTTGGTTTCAAGACGAACAAATTGGATCATTGTATATATCTACATCAAGAAGAGTGGGAGCAGTTTTGTGATATTGTCATTGTATGCAGATTAAATACTGCTTGCTGGAAATGGTGTAGAAATGCTCAATGAAATCAAGAATAAATTGAGCAAGTAATTTGAAATGTCAGACATGGGTGAGGCCCCATATGCACTTGGCATTCAAATTAGTCGTGACAGAAACTCAAAGAGCTTAAGTTTAATTCAAGAACAATACATCAACAAGGTACTGAGGATATCCAGAATGCAGAATAACAGTCCCGCACCAATACCGCTGGTGGTTGGAAAAAGACTGAGTAAAAGTCAATATCCCAATGTAGGATAAGAATCATTAGGTGAGCCTTATGCAAAAGCGGTTGGAAGCCTAATGTATGCAATATTTTGTACGAGGCCCGATTTGGCTTACACGGTAAGCTTGATTAGCATATTTCATAGTAATCCCGGGAAGGTCCATTGAGAGGTCATTAAGAGGATATTGTAATATCTGAAGGGTATGATATAATTAAGATTGACATATAAGGTTGATGCACCCGAAGCAGTAAGGTATTCAGATGCGAATTTCAACGGTGATATAGACGATCGTAAATTCACATTAGGTCATTTATTCCTTCTAGGTGGAGCAGTCATTTCTTAGGCTAGCAATAAATAGGGATGTGTGGATAGACACACACAAAAGGCTAAGTATGTTGCTTGTAGTACAGCAGTCACCCACGGAGTTTGGCTTCGACGTCCTTTTGGAACTAGGGCTCGATTTGGTCAATGGACCAATGTTAATGTACTCTGATAATCAAGTCGCAATAAGTTTGATACACAACGGAGCCAACAATTTAAAAGAAAAATATATTGAGATTGAATATCACTATATTCAGAATATAGTGGATAAGAAGGAAATAACAGTGACTTATATGCTTATGAGTGACATGTTAGTTGATTCTCTCACAAAGAGAATTGCAGTTGGCACTTTCATCAAGATGTGAGCTTGATGGGACTCAGAAATGTTTGAGTTAATACGAAGTATTCATATATAGTGAAACTTTGTAGTTAGACTACGGTGCTGATATTTATCAAGCATGTAGACTTGATATGACCCAGGAATGTTTGAGTCGTTACGAAGTATTCACGGATAGTAGAATTTCGAGATGTGATCTCTAGTTAGATTACTCACGGATAGAGGGAGTGCTAACAGAACATTGGTCAAATGGGAGATTATTGTAGTGATCATACATGGTCATTCCGACACGACAGAACTATCGTAATCGATGACACACGAAAAGCCGCTGAAGGGGGTGGACGGGTGTGGGTACGCGACTATAAAAGGGACAAGGACGCATCCCAAGAGCCTTCAAACGTCGAACGATAATTTTCTCTCCCACCCTTTCTCCTTTTCATTTCTGACATAATTATCATCATATATGCATATTTTCATACCTTGCATGCATGATCCTATTTTCTCTTTCAAATTTTGTAAAATTATGTATTTAAATTGAATTGATAATGTTCTTTATGTATTTTTTAGGATGACAAAGAAGTTTAAGAGAGATGAACTTTTTACAACCATACTTCCTATGAGTTACAATCAAGCATCTTACCCGAGTTGAAAAGTTGATAAAATTCTAACAACTCGTACTTTTATCTTAACGAAAATATTTCTTGTGCAAGCTTCCTAGAAATATCAGAGAACACATGTTGAGTTAAGAAAAATATTTAAATAAGTAAATCCCGAAAGACGGAGAGAGTCATTATTTGAAAAGGAGGTCATTGCAACGAGCAGCCAGTAAGACATTAGAGAGGTGCTATTTAGAAGTTGATCTTGAAAGAGTTTTATCTTAATTTCATGAACCAAATTTATATTATTATTATTATTCATATGAATTTTGATAGCTTAACTATTAGGGGTCATTTGGCGCATTCTCATTTTTATTAATTAGTAATTTAGATCACTACTAAAATAGATTATCACTATATATATATATATATATATATATATATATATATATA